>JBAMNC010000193.1:320000-386453 GCA_037902135.1 Cetoscarus ocellatus
GTAAACTGAGGTCAAATCCCTGTGTACATAAAAACTTCAGGCCAATAAATCTTATTCTGATTCTTGAAGTTTTGTCCGTGCACTGGACACTTTTGACTATAATGTGGTTAAGTCGTGCCAGCTGAACATTTAACTATATATATTTCAAATGAAGTAATTCTGCCTATAAACACTTTTACTGACTGTCTGTAAATCGATTTGGCCACATTACAGCACATCCAATATCCAGCCTTGATGTGATGGTCAAGTCAAAGTCTCTTAAAATTATTCATTTAAGGCACCACTTTAATTTGACATTCAGCAGGTCACTGTAACCCAGAGATGAAGCCCAGCTGAAGATAAGTGAGTATTTTATCACCACCAACACATCTTTATTGGCTCCTATTAGACAGTGGATAGTTTAAAATATCCACTATCACCATTTCATCACCAGTTTATAGTTTTTGAGAGGTTATTTTGACACAGAGACAGAAACATTTGGGGAGGCCTTTAATTAGAAGACATTTAGTCCTTTAGTCTAACAGCTCTCCGTTGGTCTCTCTTCAGGACCCTCGTCTCAGTGAGAAACTGTGAACCAGCTTCCCAAAATGTTCAACCATTTGAGTTCATTTAGTTAAAATGGTTGCAGTTTGAACTTAAGATGGAACAAATATGGTTGAACAATGAGGCAAATCAAACAAACATGTTTAAAAAGCCCTCATTTAGCAGCCGTGTCAGAACAGGCATACGTTTTATTTTGATCCATGATAAAAATGTAAAATTGTTTTTGTTTTTCAGAGATCTAAAAAAAAGAGTGCATTATCACAGGAAAACAGCTTTGTAATCTTGTGATTACTACACAGAGAAGTGTTATAAGACCTTAACAAAATGACCAAATGTATTTGTTACAACAGCAAAAGTTCAAATAAAAGCAATCTGACTAAAAACAACACCTTGACCCTCCTTTGGGTGCAACCCCAACAGTTGAGATCGACTACATTCATGTGGACTTTTGTCATGGTGAGTTTGTTAAAGTTCATAAAGCAGAATATCACTCAGTAAATCTACGGCTCATGAGAGAGGGTTCAGCTACACATGACTCAGAGCACACTAAGATATCTTGTCATCAGGATTTCTTCATCTTTGGATTTATTCCTCTCATGGGATTTCTGACATCGGCGTCTGTTTGTGCTCACCTTGTACTGGAAGAGGAAGATCCCACAGAACAGGCTGAAGAGGTCGGCGGTGAGCAGGGAAAGATTGACTGAGGTGGCGCTGCTGATCCTCATCACGATGGGCATACAGCTGTACAGAGTGTACATACACAACCCAAAGGCAGAGAACAGGAGCACTGAGGGGGAGAGACAGCCTTCAGGTCAGAGGGACAAAAAACTAAACAAACCAAGGGAATAATGTTATTAACCAACATGAGTGTGTGAGTCTATAGGACTGATTCCAGTTTTTATTGCACAGCACTGAGAACAAACTTCTTGCTATTTTTTTATTTTGTCAAACTCAGTCCTTTAATAGATGCAAATGCCTTGTTTAAACACAATATTAAATATGTAGAGATTGATGATTTTATTTTATTTTATTTATTTAGTCTCATAAATAACTGCCTTCCATGCTTACTATCAACAAAATTTCATGGCTGTAGTGGTATCAAGGCTATTAACTTGCTTACTATCAGCATGTGAAAAAAGGGCCAAAATATAAACATCTTAAAAGATGAGTTATTGTGAATATTTTACCTAAAAGGAACAAAAATAAATAAATCTCTGCTTCCAGTCCTTGGGCAGATTATTAAAATAAAATATTGGATCTTTTAATACAAATGAAACTTGATAGAGCAAGATTTATGACTTTCCCGATGTTGATGTGAACAGCTTCACTAAATATGAGTTCTGTGGATTAAGATACTTGTCCTTTCAGTGTCTCAAAGGATTTGTTTACATTGAATAATATTGTTATTCCTCTGCAGAGGCAATAGTTATGGATGAAGGCACAATGTTTTCAGGTTACAAGTCATGCCCCTTAAGATTTACACCAAGCACGTTACAATAAAAACAGTCCAGGCCCTCTTCTTGGCCCACCTCTGTACTTGGTGATTAAAACCTTGTGGAGGCATGTAACTGGAGTTCTAGTTTGATTATAAAATCAATAAAACAAACCAGAGGAGAGAGCCATGGGTGAAATTTTTGGATATAATATTCCCAATGATCCCCGGTATATATATCTAGGACAGATACCAGACAATGTAATAGGTAAAGAAGACATATACCTGTTTAAGATGCTATCTCTTACGGCTATGAAAGCCATTACAAGAACTTGGCTGAGACTGATCCACCTGGACTGAGTCACTGGCTGGACATTGTAGAAAAAATCCAATCAATGGAACAAATGGCCTACAGTCTACAAATTAAAACAGAGCTATATACTGTAAGATGGACAAAATGGCCTCTTTATGTGACAAAGTAATGTTTGTCCCCTTTGTGCTATTGTTCTTGTGTTTTTGTTCCTGTTTTTTATTAAATGGAAAAGTAAAGTAAAAAAAAACAAAACAGAGGAGGTTAATCTTTACATGCTCATTATGTAAAAAATAGTTATATAAGGTGATTACTGACCGACTTCCCAGCTCCAATGGACCTTTGCGACTTCATTACGCTCCAAAATCACCCTAAATAACGAGAAATTAGATAATTAGGGATGCTATGCAAAGTTAGATGAGTCATAAAAGTTATGGGATGCACTTAAGCAAACTTACATCTGAATGGTGCTGATGATGGTGCTGAACAGACCGACCATGCCCAGAAACTCCACCCTGCTCAGGTTCTTCACTGTGTACTCCTGACAAACATTAGATATGGCATACAGAGCTGCACTGAGCAGAACCAGACCATCTCCTAATAAGATGTTTGAGGCTGAGCAGGGGAGAGAGCAGGGGAGAGAGGAGGAGAGAATAGAAGAGACATTTCAATGCTGTAGTTAAATTTTGGCCACAAAAATAAAACATCCATGTCTGGTTGTGATGTTCCACCTTTCCTTTACATAGAGTGTGTGCCCTCAGTTATAAAAAAAATATTTACAAAATCAGCAAATAACGCTATGACTTTTGGTTAATGTACTTTAAAAAATACGTAACAAAAAAGTAAACAGAAGCTGTTGTTTCGTGTAAATATTTGATCATTGGCTTCTTAATTATCAAGCTGTTCAGACTTAGAAGACTCTTTCACACCCACAGATTATCTTATTTCTAGATGTAATCCTGCTTTATCCATAACAGTCATTGACTCTTTCAAGGTCTCTTAAAGATATTTATTAGACTTTGTACACTTTCCTCTTCTGCCATAAAACCCTAATCAAGTCTTTTATGCGGTGGTGACTTGTAACATTTTCATGATTCTCTTCTAAGTTTAATAAATACAGGCACTGACCTCAGAAGGCCAAACAAATCACCGCCTGGATTAATGATGGATGCTGTGAAATCTTACTGGAGCCCTGATCTCGTCCAGACAGCAGGTCGGCCCCCACCATGGCCCCCACCCCGAGGAGACAGATACAGACGGCAATATAGTGGATCAGTTTGTAGCGCGTCTTCAGGAAACAGCGAGACAGAAGCATCAGGACGGGGATCACAAAACAGTCCAGCAGCTAAAAATGGCAGTACAAACATGTTTTAACATTAATAATAATAATAAAGATCAGGAATGATGCACAATAATCTATGTGTTAAAAGATTTAAAGTCCTTGTGACTTTCCTGGGCTTTATGGAACTGAAGAGTTTTTGGACTACTTAAAAAAATTTGTGTAAGGGCCATCTAAGGGCCTCGAGACCACATGCCATTCTCTTCACACTATGTGGCCTGTGAGTCAATTTCAAATAACAGTAAGTTGTAAATATGGAGAGAACATAAAAAACATGCTCCTCAGTATTAAGCCAGTAATACAAAAAGACCAGATTTATGTGAGCATGAAAAACAAAAATATTTCTGAAATAATCTTTGACTGGTACATCTCTCATTGGAAGGAATGAATGGATATAACTGTATTTCTGTAAAACTTCTGCACTGCATTGCTATTGCATTTTCAAGAAATGAATTTAAGTTTAATAAACTTCAGTAACATACTCTGCGTTAGGTACTGCTGTTTTGTACTACTGCTTGAATAGTGCATCAGTGGTTCCATTCGAGTCATTAAGAATAATTGCTGTGATTATCCATTCTGATTAAAGCTAGGGCTGGAGTCATTGATCAGCTGTTTGATTGTTCTTTATTATCATGTCAGGCACGCTCAGAGTGATTGCACTAGGCCAACAATTCACAATGGATCTCTACAAGTTGCAATTTTCCCTTTTACTGCTCAGTCGTATTGGTTTGTTTTCCTCTAACTCAGAAATTAACTAATTTTACTTTTAAGTTCATAGGTCAAAGGTCAAGGTTTAGGGACTCCATTGCTTGTGATCATGGTTTTCTTCAAACTTTGCTCGAATGTCTCCCCTGACTGAAGATAAAGTGATAAAAATGGAGGTACAACATCAAAGTCACTGTAACCTCAAATCTTTTTTTTTTCTTCTTTTTTTTTTTACCACAAAATGCACATAAAACATCACAAAAATAAGATTTTCTACCACTTTCACTTCCACATAAGCCCCAGCCCTCCCTTGATGCACCACTGTACTTCACTTTAAGTGAACATCCCTCTGATACACATAACATAACTTTCTCTGTCTTATTTCAGGTTTACTGTCTTTTTCGCTTTTTCTGTCAGTATTGCTGTTATCTTTTTACCTCCCCCTACTTTTAAGTCCATCCTCTTTTATTTACATCTTCAATGTTATGTTAACATATTAATGCAGTTACTTACTTTTAATTCAGATTTTATCAAATCTATGATTCACCTTTGTTACACTTTTAATCTTTTCATAGATAACCTTTTAGGTTTTTTAATTGTTTTATCTCTTGCTCATGTCTGTTATTCTGTTTTATCTTTGCTATGATTATTATTGTTATTTTATTATTATTTTATCATCATTATAATTTCATCTTTTTATATTTGCTGCCCTGTTTTTTGTTTTCAACCACCTGTTATTGCCTTTTCTTCCTTTTTCTTACTGAGTTTATGATTTTAGCTTTTACTTCAGTCCTCATGGTCTCATTTTATGTTGTTTGGTTCTTGTATTGTCTGGGTTCTGATGACATATGGAAAGGGCCTTTGACTCAGAGGCCCGAAGTCACTTGACACCTGAAGCGCCAGTTGCTCTCCTCTTAACTTTTCTTGTTGTGTCTTTTATGCCTTTTTTGTCTTTCTGTAGGAGTGCCTTGACTTGAACTGAGCTTTTTGTTTTTGTTTCCTTGTGCTGTAGTTTTTGTGCTTTGTTGTCTGTACGTTCCTGACCGTTTGTCAAAGCACTTTGTAAACTCCAGTTTTTGAAAGTGCTATGCAAATAAAGTTTTAATAATAATAATAATAATAATAATAATAATAATAATAATTATTATTATTATTATTATTATTATTATTATTATTATTATTATCATTATTATTAACTACAGTACATGACAGTAGATCAAGTTCTCTCTCTCACTATGAGCAATGCAGGCCTCACATTTTGCTTATAGATCCTCAAACAAGAAATTAATTTGGATCAATTGAAAGAATATTGCTTAAGATATTACATGATAATTTCACAAGAAATAATATGATTGCAGTTGCATGGATTGGAATGTTTCAGTGCGTGACTAGTGCCCCACTTTCACAACAAAAACCCAATGAAGACATGGGCATGAAAACAATATGTACTCACCTGTACACTGGTAAGAGTGGTGTATTGATATGCTTTAACCACAGCATAGTTGGCCTCCACATCCACCAGGCCCAGCAGGAGGTACTTCCACCCTCGCCTCCTCAGAATCTGTAAAATATTTCGATCCCCTGCGTTTTAAAGGGGAGCACCCCTGAAATTCAGTAATCACAATTTGTTTGTTTCAACACCAAAACTGAGGATACAGTTCACTTGAATGATTCATTTATTTTCTCAGGACAAAAACTGAAATTCAATCATCAAAAACTTTCAGAAGAACTCCTGCACACTGTCCAACTTGCATAAAGGGCATTTGTTTGCAATGTTTTGGGAAGGTCTAGACTCTAGTACATAATGTTGCAAACATCATTTTTGATATTCCCGCATGCAAGGATTTTTTTTTTAATTGTGCCAAAGGTTTTTGCGATTTGGGGGTTCCTGTCATGACAGAATTTATGAACACCTGGTTTTAAACGTGTATTGAATTTTAAATTTGTCATAAAAATGTTTATTTTTATGAGTTTAACAATTACCTCTTTTCCCAAAGCCAGCACAAAAAGCAACAGCCCTGCCTTATTTGCCCTTATTTCTTGCAGCAGTTGGACTTGGCCTTGAATCAGGATGGGGTTTTATTTGAAGTTTTGTATTAGAGTTGAATATTGCTATCATTGAGTAACAAACCATTATAAAGATATATTATCTCAGAGGTTAAGACACTGGATATTTACCTGATCTGAACATCAGCATGGTGGTGTAGGTGAGACACAGTAAACTGTAGTTCAGCAGACTCTGCAGCATCGGTGTGTTCACGTGAAAGCTTGTGGCCAAATACTGAGAGGTGACGGCTGTCCCACAGATCAGAGCAGCCAGACCCTGACCCATGGCCAACGTCTTAGCCAAGTGCCTGTAAAAGAGAAGGGAAATAAATATTAAGCAACAGGAATAGTTATTTTTTTACGTTGTTATCTCCACAATATTTTCTTTAACATTTCAAACAGCCTTTCAAAAGGGAAAGAATTTCTCTTTAAGTAATTTATTACTTATTTATTACTTAATTTATTACAATTTAAGCAATCTTGTACTTTTTGAAATGTTTTACAAGAATGATTTAATAACTGAAATGCTGCGTTTATATTGTGTTTGTTTATTATTAGGTGTCCAGGGAAATTTCATTTCACTGCATCGGCTATACACTCCTTTTAATGTATTGGACAATTAAACTGAATTGATCTGACATTTCAAGATTTGTTTTCTCTTTAACTTATTTGCAAATATAAGAACAGATGATTGACTTCCTTTTAGCTTTATGGCCAATGTGAATCTACAGCAACCTGTTCTGTAAGTTAGAAGCATGAAGATTAAAAAATGTATAAAATAACTACTTTTACTCTGTTAGAGGATCAGAAAATAAAAGTTTATTTCATTTTACGAAGACAAGAATGTGAACATGTTTATTCAAAAATGCCAAATATTGTTAGGAGCTTATTTTGTTCTTTTTATTTAACACATTAGAACCACAGCTTTTCATTATATTTCCAAAAGACATTGGAATTGACTTAACCGCCTCTCCTGAAAAACCTGGCTGTGATGTTTATCTTCTCAAACCATCAAATTGCTCATAGTATGTATTTTTATTTTGTATTCAGCTTTTTTATTTACAATACTGTGAGAAAAAAAAAACATACAAAGGTCGAGACACACAGCAGCACGGGAGACAGAGATGGCAATAATAAATATAACAAGCAAGTAATGGTTATAATGTGTATGTGCATGTGTAAATATAAATGTAGGGAGATTTCCAATTAATATATCGAGTATGTGGAAAAAATAATGTGCAAGGAAGGAGGTAGTATTCAAAGGGGCACAGTATCATCAGAAATTACAGCACTGGTGATTTGGTGGATGTCAACTAGAAATAGGATAAATTAAAGGCAAGGAGGTAAAAGGGGGAAGAAGTCATAAGGAAGGAAAAAAACACTACTAC
The DNA here is from genome assembly GCA_037902135.1 of Cetoscarus ocellatus. Taxonomy (NCBI): domain Eukaryota; kingdom Metazoa; phylum Chordata; class Actinopteri; order Labriformes; family Labridae; genus Cetoscarus; species Cetoscarus ocellatus. The sequence continues at coordinate 327,764 of JBAMNC010000193.1, forward strand.
TGTAATACCAGTTGCTCTTCTATGAAATGAGACTTTTTTTGTGTCACTACATTTGATGTATCAGCTGTAAGAATTTTACAGTTCTTATCCTGTACCAAAATTTGTCAGCATGGGAGGAAAACATCTGAATTTCCGCATTCATACAATCTTTGCTGTTTAATTGTTTCAAATTTTTTCAGTTTGCAGAAAAGTGTGCAATGCTGAGGTTGAAGTAGCTTACATACATTTAGTTCGAATTGCTCTTCTTTAAGAAAACTTCCTCCATTTGGTCTCAAGGTATCACAATTATTCAAATAAGTAAAAAGCAGCAGTTTGCTTAGAGGTTTATACACAGAGATTACATTGCAATAAAGTTACTAGATGCTCTAATTAAACATGTATTTCATATGATAATGCTGGCTCTAACAGTATGCTAAAAGATTTAATATTACAGTAATAGCTCTTTGTTAAGAGAGATATCAGAGATATTAAGTAAATGGTTGGATATTTCTTCATCACAGCTTTAGGAAACTTTTCTGTTCTCTTACCGGGTGAAAACCTCCTTGGGGTTAAATGTCTTTATCCTCATCATAAGTCCTTTTCTCTGGTTCTCAGTACCAGTGTCTCCACATGAGTCCTTTGCAGAGTTTTCATCCATGTTGTCACTCTGATGAAGGAAGCCTCTCTGAGTTTAACTGACACAACCTTTTAAAGTCTTCAACAGTTCCAGAGCTGAATGATTAACCCAGTGAGAGGACAAAGATTACTCTGTGACTTATCTGTGTGAGTGTGAATAATGTGCTAAACAGCATGCAGCAATGAAAGATAAAGACTGATGATGAAAGAAAAGTTAAATGGAGTCATCGAGGTGCTTCATTTGAGATTTCACTCCCATTTGATATCTGTTGATTAGATAACAACTTGTTTTGAAGTAAAGGGCTTCATCGTCTGGTTCCTTTGTTTAAGAATGGCATGGAGAGAAACTCGTAAGTGCCTTAAATCAAACACTGATTATGGCTTCAATTAAAATGCATTAGTCACCTCAGTGACAAAATAAACTTGGCAAACTGCACAAAAACATAGTTTAGACAGTGTGCAGAGGCTTGCCTGCAACAAGAATCAGAATAGCTTTTATTGTCATTGGGCCTAAGTAGAATGACATTTTTGCAGCACTGCTAACAAAATAGTGAACAGTAAAAACCAAAGTATAAAAACACAAAAATAAATATAGCTATAGGATTAAATAGTAGAAATGAAAGAATAGCTATAAGAAGTGGGCAAAATATATAACAGGGTGGCAATATAGCAGTGAGTTAACATTGTGCAGGATTTTTTAATGTGAATAAAAATGCTTGTTATTGGTGAAAACAGCAAAGCAATATTAAAAATAAATACATATTCTCCAGCAGCAAATTATGAAATGGTACATAGAGAACTCAATAGCATGGAGAACCTGGATTCATTTAAAAAATACATCAAATATATGTTTATAAAACACAGTAAAAAAGACAAAATCAAGGGACAGTACAACAAAGCTAATGGATAATGCAGCTTGGGTAAAACTAGAAATCCACAATATTGAATTTTTGCCAGTATCCGGTATGCTGATATTTACAAACTTATTTTAGCCGATATTAATACTGACATATAGAAATGACTGAAAGTTGTTCTTTTTAGATTATACCTATGTTATATGTAAAATGTATTTTTGACATTAAAAACAAGCTTCATGTACCCTTTTAAAAGCAAAATCATGGAATAATTTACCTGCTGACAGAATGTATGCTCTGTTTTTAGAGCTTATACTCTCAGTTTTGGATTAATATGCAAAACTCAACAATCTTATTACAAATATATATTTAGCTTTTGAGACAATTATCTGCAGGTAGCAATTTCAAACAGGTAAAATAGTGCATCCCTAATTAAATCCTTGAAATGGGAGCTTGAATTCAAGGCTTGTTTGCAGTAGATTGAGGAATACTCTCAACAAAAGGCAAGACAGTTATTTTGTTTTTGTTTCTTTGTCTTTTCTCTATTTATTTATATGTATTACCTATTTTTTTGTTTTATTTGAATAATTATAATATTTCTAAACTGTACGCATCAATCAGCAAAATGATTTTGTGAATCTCTGTTAACAGTGTTATGACCTAATCCAGATGAAGTACATGTTCTCGCGAGATTCTGCGAGATGATAAGTTGAAGAAACATGGCGACGTCTAATTTGTTAAAGGTAAGAGGCACTTGAATATATCTTATTCCTGTATTTTTGGTGTAGATTTTGACATATTTGCTGACATATATTTGTACTCCGACTGCACACATGCATCCTTGCGGTTTATTGCACATTAAATTAACACTTATGTCGTAAATAGAGGGGGTAAATACAGAAACGGGGGTCCGAAGTCTGGAACCACCGTTGTCATTATCCGGCGTTTTGTTTGAGTCTGTTTCCAAACCGTTTATTTCGACACACCTGAACAAAGCAAATCATCTAACCCGAGTTAAAAACTGTTTTCTCCGTTGATTTTTGACCAAACAAACTAACCTGTCAGCTTAATCAACACAGACAACAAGCCGCTACCTGCAAATACAAATATCATTTTCACTAAATAAATACCGGAGAGCTTTATAAACACTTTACTGTTGAATATTTCTGGAAACAGGGAACATTTTGGTGTGGTGGCTGATTGACTATTAATTTAGGTCAGGCTGTGCGATATGGACCAAGAATTACGTTGTTATATCCTGACGCCGATTGGTGATAAAAGATTTATCCCTCTGTAATTCTGTAATGATGAAGAAAACCAGTTTTAATTAATATTTGCATGAACTAGATGCTACAGAGACATTTTTATCCACAACTAACTGCACATCAAATATCAACATGTTCCTGACATGAGAAAAAACGTCCCATTTATGAATTATTATATAACCTATATAGTGCTAGTTTAATAAAGTAAAATAAGACAATTCGTCACGCTGTAACAATACATTTTTGCATGTTACTGATAAATAGGGATGCACGATAGTATCAGAACAATAAGGTAGATAATTGCATAACAAGGTGATTATTGGTATTGGCAGATGTGAATATCTTTCCTGACATTTGCAGCTGATAGTTTAGCAATAAAAATTATTACCAAGGGATGCACTACGTTGGGTTTTTGTTGATATCCAATATGCAGATAATTCCAAACTTGGCTTTGCTGATACCAATACTGATATTTTTTGGAAAGAGTATGAGGTATTACCTTTACTAAAGTTGACCAGTTCCTCTCATTGTGATTGCATTTTGTGTTAGGAATTGGTGTTGACCAACGATAACATCATTTCATTCTTTAAAAGAGGACGTTATTGTTTTTAAAATGTAAACATTCAGCAATAACTGGGTAAAGCTGCATTTATACATTCAGCGGGTATTACAGCCAATATATGAGATGTGTGACTTATATGTATTGCTAAAATATCATCTGTAAATATTAGAAGAAATTTTGATATCTGCCAGTAACAATATTGTGCCAATAATACCTTGCATCCTTATAAATACCACATATATTTGCAGTCATTTTGGCAGAATGTATAAACATATTATTGGTTTACCTTAACATCACTGAATGTCCACTTTTGTGAGTCAAATGTATAATTTACTGAAAACAAAATGTTTTTCAAGCTTCACCTAATAATGGTTACCACTACTGCCCAGTAAGTTATTGACTTGTAGTCCTGCCCACAGTTTAAAATGTTCAGGTTTTATAGGTGCCAAAGTTAAAGATATTTCTTATAAACAGACAGAAAGCAGGGGAGCTGACATTGTCCTAAAATATGTCTTAAATTGGAAAGCTAAAGTCAAATTCAGTTCTGGAGAGGGGCACGAGGGTTGACAATAGAACAGCATAATTTGCTGTTCTGAGTAGGGCTGAAACAGAGGGGTTCACAGATACGCTAAAATCCAATATCTAGAAAATTTCAACACCTTCAAAAATACTTGTGAAGTATATTCTGTGGACATCTAGGACCAATTTAGACTTATTGAAAAGGAGTAAAATGTGACTCTAAAAATGACTCCCGATGTGTGCCAGCATCGCTTTCCTCGAGATGTAGTGACACTGTTTAGGAGTTTGATTATAATTTTTAGTGATCAGAAACAAGTAATTATCCTACATTGGGTGCCTAAGATTTCCTTTACAGTTTGAAGATAAGCAATTATTCTGCTGTATTGATGTATCATAATTGGTAAAATGTTTGGATTATTAATTTAAAAAATCTGTCAACTAAGAGGATATTTAATGGTTGAATCTCTGCAATGCAATATATATCAATGGTACAGAAACTTTTAGAATACCTTGTTTACTGTAATATAGTAGAAATTTAACATGGCCCCCAAGATATGGATGGATCTGTAATGTAGAGAAAAGTGTTGCTATGAAGTAAAAAGCTTTCATCATTTAATGCAGATAAGAAGGATTTGTTATGAGCTACCTAGTAGGGCTGAAGGATATATCGTTATCGTATCAATATCGAGATATGAACATTCAAGATATTAATATCGATAAAGCAACGACATAAACGATATAGATTTCCCCCGCGTTCGCCCTGCATGTACAGCTCTGGAAGTCACAACAAATTTCATTTTTACGATTGCCCTTGAATGCGCCGCTAAGGCCAGCCAACCACAAACCTTTTTTATGTTCAAACCGTTTTTATTTTTCTGAAAAATGCTTGGTTTTTACTGAACCTGTAGTCATATCGTATCGTATCGATATCGAGATATCTGGCATGAATATCGAGATATGAGATTTTGTCCATATCGTTCAGCCCTACTACCTAGTATTGATGACATTATAACGCCCATGGTGTTAGTCCATCTCAATTCTTTGTATATATTCTTTATTTGTTTTATTTCTCTCCTGATACCTCACTTCTCATTGCTGTTTTTTATTCTGTCTTTTGTCCTGGTGTTCCCTGTCCAGAACAAAGGGTCCCTGCAGTTTGAGGACAAGTGGGATTTGATGCGGCCCATCGTTCTCAAGCTGCTGAGACAGGAGGCCGTCACCAAGCAACAGTGGTTCGACTTGTTCTCGTAAGACACATCCTCTGCTCTGTCCCTATGACCTGTCTTATATGTGTCTTATTTTAGATTAGTCGTCTGGTGCTTCTGCTGCTTTCTGTCCTGAAAAAGCTGCATCACATTTACTGCCACGTGGTCGTGGCAGATCGTGGCTGTACATTGACTCTGCATGGAGAGTGGCCGCCGAGGTCGCCCGAGTCGCGTTCGGTGTGAACGCACCTTAACAGTAACCTCTTTTAGTCAAATTTATTGACCTTAAGGTTCTTTATCTCTCTGGAGTCAGGTAACATACACACATGCAGGAGTTAGAGTATGCCTTTGTGCATGGTCCTCAGCCTCATGATGTTTACAAGTGGTGTTGTTGTTGACATGAAGTTATCAACTGCCGGTCTTCCTTTCTTATGCCTTACCTCCTCTGATCTTTAGATGAGAGTTTCTGAGGACAACAGTATCTGGTGATATGTCCAAAATATTGTTGCTTTCTAGTGACAGTGTTAACTCGAAGTAAATCCTCCATGATTACACATTCATTTTTTCTTCTGTCAGTCCATGATATCCCCAAGATCCTGCAGTAGTACCCATCTCAAAAGAATCCACACACCTTTTATCTGCAGTCTTCATTGTCCAGGACTCAATCCATACAACGTCACCGCAAAGACAGTCGATCTTAGAGAATAAACCTTCAGGAAGAAGGGAGTAAGAGTTTTTAAAACCTTATTGAATTCTGAACTACACATAGCATTTTACCAGCCAGTCTTCATTTCTGTGTGCAGTTCTCTTTTGTCTAAATGGTAGATGCGAAATATTTAAAACTACTTTAGTGTTTAGAGAAAAACACAAGCGAGTTCTCTGTTCTTCACGTACATTTAGGACAGTCATTCTTGAATGTGAATCTTTAAGGAATTTTGGATGTGTTGTGATTTAGATCATCATTTTGAGCATTTAAATTAAAATATTTGTGCTGAGACAAGATTGCCAAATTACAGTTTTTTGTTATTCATCTCAAAGCTGTGATCTCATGGGGCAATTTTACCAAGTTTAGCCGGAGTGAGAAGGATTATTTGTTGCTATGCAACCTGTGAAACAACTTGCATGCGGTTAAACGTTTCTTATTCTTCAGGTTGGTAATCATCCAAATCTGTGGTATGAGGACAATGGGTGATGTATGGTATAAAAAACAAGAATTCAACTGATTGTATGGTATCTTTGAATAACGTGATAAAATGGAGGAAGTTTGTGATTTCCCTTTGTCCTTAAGAAGGGGAAGAGAGAAAGACAAACCAGACAAAGAGATTTTCTTTTGCATGTTTTGCATTCTTCCATATATATTTCCACCATAACAGAACATGTTAAGTTTAAGACTTAATCCAGTGTCTGCCCCATACTTTTTGGTGTCAGAAAATAGCATAGAAAGAATGTTTGTTCCCTGGGAATACAAGCTCTGAAACATGCAGATTTCCTAGAGCCATGTCGTTTTTAGTGCACTAGTTTTTATGCAGATTGCTTCAAAATAACTTTCACTGAAAGTCAAATGTATTGTGCTGTATAGATATAGACATAAACATCAAATGTACTGTTTTAAACATGTCCTCATTTACAGTGGACATGATTGAATGATGCTGTTTGATATTTCACTCTCCTCCTTTGTCTTCCCTCCAGAGATGTGCATGCTGTGTGTTTATGGGATGATAAAGGACCAGCAAAAATCCATCAAGCCCTCAAAGAAGATATCCTAGATTTTATCAAGCAAGCACAGGCTGTGAGTAGCTTGTCTGTTTTAAATCAGTGTCTGTTGGTCTGTTTGTATTTGACATGTAACATATTCCCATAAGCCCTTGTCTGATGGGTTTGTCCAGTCCAATGTCTGGAGCCTAAAAGACTTAAAATGTTAAAAGATTTAACTTAATGCAATATGTTAAATTAAAAGGCTATAAAAGCACACCTGTTTTTCATTGGCTAATATTGTCACCTGTTGGATGCAGTTAGTTCAATAAAAATGCAGCAACCTCAGTTCCCCCACTCCTTTTTTAATCATTAAACCTTTACCTAGCCAGGCTGGTACCATTTAAATCAAAGATCTCTTTCCCAAGGGAGACCGCACCAAAAATGGCAGCAACACAAAGTTTAAAACAACACAAACTCACACTGTACACAGTGAAAAGTAAGATCTGTAATAAATCATCCAATAAAACAGTGATATACTGAAATCCTGGATGCAAGAGTTTTCCAAGAACCAAAAACGTCAAATCTCAAAATTAAGTTAGAATTTAATCTTGATTTACATTGAATTAAGAGGCTGATGCAAAAAGAAGAAAAAAAATAGATGATTCTTTGGATTCACTGTGAGAAGAGAAGTGTGTTCCTCACTCTTCAGCCAATCCTGTTGACTGATATATATTGGAGAAAAAGATGAATGTAAAGTGGATGTTGTGGTGAGTTTCATTTGGTCTAATTTAACTGTAAATTTAATATTTATGTCTGAATTTTGCAGTGACATGGTTCATTTTCTGAGTGTAATTATTATTTGGAAAATAAAGTTGTTGTTGCCTCATAAAAGTGTTTGCAAATGAAATATTTTATAATGGCTTGTGCCTTGGATTGGGATTACCAAAACAGAAGAAAAGACTATTAGCAATACTAATATTTTTCAGGTCCTTTAGTATTAATATTACTCTGGTGTCTTTTACAAACTGCCATGAAGCAGAGGAGGTGATGTTGTCAATATTGACAACATTTTGGTGTGAAAACTTTGCCAATCTGTTTGTACAATTTAGACAGTGTCCAAAGATATATTGATTATTTTGTTAATTTCAATCAAGTAACTGTCCAATTTTGGACTTGTTAGAGTTTTAGTTTATTGCTGGAGCAGCGAAAAGGTATGAAATTCATTGAATGTGAAATTTGCTTGTTTCTAGTAATTGACTTTCTGTTTCAATTTTGAGCATTTTCTGTCTGCAATAATCGGAATTAGTTCACAAAATCAGCCACATAGTGGAACTGTGTAGATTTTAAGTGTATAAAGGATGGAAAAGCTTTTAAATATCTGTCTCAAATATATTTGTGTTTATGTTTTAACAACCTTTTATATATTTGTCATTTAATCTTCAGCCTGAGAATCCTTGAATTTGTCTTCAATTTCAGCCTTTGCATTTCATCTGTAATGGAAGGTGATACAAAAAGACAGACAGAGCAGGCAACCAAAGTCTTCATAAGGATAAATCAGTTGACCTCCACCTCTTCACCTCGTCTCACTTTTTTTCTGTATCTGTTGCCATGGCAGCGTGTACTGAGCCACCAGGACGACACAGCACTGCTCAAGGCCTACATTGTGGAGTGGAGGAAGTTTTTCACTCAGTGTGACATCCTGCCGAAACCTTTCTGTCAGCTGGAGATCACACTGATGGGCAAACAGGGAAGCAACAAGAAAACGAACGTGGAGGACAGCATCGTACGCAAGGTGAGCAGAAGAAGATGAGAAATGCTTGTTAGGTAGCTGAATAATAGAAATCCTACGGATGAAAAGGCAAACATGTGTAAAGTTTGAGATTAAATTGTGAGAAATAAGTGAGGGAAACATCATTGATACAGTTTTATTTCAGGCCGAAGAGGTTAGGGGATATTAAGTGAGCAGAGGGAGGAAATGTTCAGAAGCTACTTTTGATGGTAGAAAACAGTAAAGCATTTTTATTTAGGACAGATTTGGTGCTCTAGTTTTACTTTCATTGTTGCTTCTTCTGTATTTTTTTCCAGTTGATGCTCGACACTTGGAACGAGTCGATCTTTTCAAACATTAAGAGTCGCCTGCAGGACAGTGCCATGAAGCTCGTGCATGCAGAGAGGCAGGGGGAGGCGTTCGATTCCCAGCTGGTCATCGGTGTACGAGAGTCCTATGGTAGGCGATACTGAGAGAAACACATGGCAGAGCAAGAAACACAGAGGACATGCTTATATTTTTAAACAATAATGGGAATTTCTTATATATGTTCCAAGTCCACAGCTGTGATTTTAGATTAAGGTTTTAAAAATTACAGATGCTTAAATATTTTCTTAATACCACATGATTTAAAAAAATGAAACAATCTCATTTTTTTAAATGATTAAAATTGATCAAAAATACCTAAGCTTAAAAAAGCTACAGGTCCTCATCTATTAGCAGATATTTTTCACCTCCGTTTGTGTTAATATTACTCTTGTGTTTTTTAAACACTGCCTCAAAGCAGAGAAGGTGATGCTGTCTAAAATGCAAAATAACATTGATAACATTTTAGTTTGGAGACTGTGCTAATATGTGTGTGCAATTTAGACAGTATTTGGTAGTTAACTGATTTTTTTTTGTTCATTTAAGTAGAGATATTATCCAAATATTGGACGCTTAAGTGTTCTATTTTTGTTGGAGTATCAAAACCAGTAAGAATATCCCAGAATTTCCTTTTGCATGGCATTAAAATGTATTTAATTTCATTCCCTGACAACCCTTTTACAAATCTGTAATAATTCTAAAGTTCTGCTGTAACATACAGGAGAAAAGGCAAGTACTGTATTAACTCTCTTTAAGAAAAAACACATTAACGCCCAACTTTTCTGTTCTTTTGCTCCATCAGTGAACTTGTGTTCAAACCCAGAAGACAAGCTGCAGATCTACAGAGATAACTTTGAGAAAGCATACCTCGACTCCACAGAAAGATTTTACAGAACACAAGCACCGTCCTACCTGCAGCAGAATGGAGTCCAGAACTACATGAAATATGTAAGATGAAATAATATTAGTCATTATAATTACAACTGTGCTACTAAGGAGAAAGTCATACCTTCTTACAAAAAAGAATACAGCTAATAAGTAAACGTGAAATGCCAAATTAACAAATGACTGAAAGTCCAACTTGATAAAATAAATCGAGGACAACTAGATTGTTAAGAACATGAAACCATAGAAAGTGCAATGTGTTGTATCTGTGTAAAGCAGATTGTGATCCAGTCTTCTCTGTTGCTGATGGTAGAGTGAGATGTTTGTAATCACAAAGTACTTCAACTAATCACGGCAATATCATCCTTTGTCTAAAGTATGAAGTTTTTATGTTATTATTTTTGATGTGTTTATGCGAATGTGTGTTCTATCTGCAGGCAGATGCAAAGCTGAGAGAAGAGGAGAAGAGAGCACTTAGATATTTAGAGACACGACGTGAATGTAACTCTGTTCAAGCAGTAGGTGGAGTTTCTAATGCTAATGTGCATTATGTTACATTTATGATTGATCTTTAGAGTCTTGGGTGCTTATTTGTATTAATTGACTTCGCTGCTTATTTCTATTAATTATTTTCCTGTCTGCAATAATTGGAATAAATTCACAGTATCAGACACACAGCAGAACTGTATTGTTTTCAGCTTATTCTAAAAGCAGAATAAAATGTTTCATGTTTCTGTTTTGTCTTTTCATTCAGTTTTCTGAAAACTTGCTTTCTGTTTATCCTTGCAGCTTATGGAGTGTTGTGTAAATGCTCTGGTTACATCTTTTAAAGAAACCATCCTTGCTGAATGTCCAGGAATGATCAAACGAAATGAAACCGACAGTGAGTACTCCCAAGTTGTTGTCTCGAGTAGGGATGGGAAAATCAATTCAAACTTGGAATTGATAACTACTAGGTCAAGGAATTGATAAAATTTTTGTTTATGCTTAACAATATGATTATCAATTCCTTTCATTTCATTCTACATGCCTTGCAAATAAGGGACATCAGAGGAAAACACAGGATATATTGTACAAATAGAAATAAAAAAAGTAAACTTAAAAAAATAAGAAACACATAAAAACAGAGACCACACAACTCTCACGCTGAATTAAAAGCCAATGAGTAAAAGTAAGTTTTAAGACAAAATTTAAAATTAGTTAAGGTGTGGGGTCAATTTGATTTCAAGAGGTAAGTCTTTCCATAATTTAGGGCCCACTACTTCTGCTGGTGGGAATTTTCACAAACACATTTTTATTTTGCTTGTTGTCTCAGTATTGCTAGACTTTACAATGCTGATCACTCTTAAATATTCATGTTGCTGCCATTATAGTTTTTATTTATGACAAGCTGTCATTATAAATGAACCATTTTGAGTTTTTGTTCTATCTCCAATGCAGTGTTCTTGAACCTGCATCTGCATCTGTTTGAAGTGTTGAATTTTATCCAAAAGCAAATTATTCCATGCCTTACACTGACTGTCTGTCTTTTTGATCAGAGCTGCACTTGATGTTTTCATTGATGGATAAAGTTCCCAATGGGATCGAGCCAATGCTGAAAGACCTGGAAGAACATATCATCAGTGCTGGACTGGCAGACATGGTGGCTGCCGCTGAGACTATCACTACAGTAAGTACACAAATACAGTCTTAAATAGGGTTGTCACAACAGCAAAATGTTAAATTTTGATGTGACTCTTGTGAAGTTCAAACATTGTAATGAGTTGTGATAAAACTGAGACAAAAATCAAAGTCTTAAGTGGGTACATGCAACATGACAGTCGGTCCAACTTTCGGCTCAGACCTCCATTTCCTATCAAACTCAGCAAAGGCCAGATTATCTGGAGGTCCTAAAGATTATCTTACCTGATTATCTTGTGGTGTGTTAAGAGTCATTTTATCTTTTTGGAAGAGGATCCAGGCTCCCCCGACTTGAACATGCAAATATTAAACATGTTCAATATTTATGGCCAGAAGTCTTGATGTGTGTGGAGTGCACCAAGGACAGCCAGAGCAAAGCCAGTCAGAGAGCAAGCTGGCTGTAGCAGGAAGCAAATGTAGCCATAGCAACAAGAGTAAAGGTGAAGCATAAAGTTAGACGGATGGCAAAATGGAGGTCCTACTTGTTGATTTGTTAAAAAACACAATCATGTTGTCATGTAACAAACTGATAAAAAGAGGAGCTTGATGGAAATCACAACCATTCAGGATGTTATAGGAAGCTAACCGCTAGCTGCATTTAGCCTGCTAACGTTGTCTGCCATGTTTGTTTACTTTGAAGTTGCACATGATGTTTTCAACCTGTGAAATTGCAAGCAAACTCCTGCACACAGTTTAAACTGCACAGATTAAGCTGACAAAAGGGGCCTCTGTATTTATGCAGTTGAGAAAGTGTGTCGTAGTTGCCTTCTTTATGAAACAGGTACTTCTTTTAAAATTTCAGGTCTCTTAGAAAAATGTTGATCTTCAAAATAGCATATTAATTTTTTACATCATTAGTGTCAGAAAACTTAACAACGTTGCATGCAAACTGCTGTTCAATGTATCTAGATGTTACAGTTGTGTAAGTTTTTGTGTGTCTGTGTGTTCAGGACTCTGAGAAGTATGTGGAGCAGTTGTTAACTTTGTTCAACCGCTTCAGTAAACTTGTAAAGGAGGCTTTTCAGGATGACCCTCGATTTCTCACAGCAAGAGATAAGGTCTTTCTGTTATTGCAAATCTCTGCACAGTAACTGAATACAATCTTCAACTTGATCATATTAATTATGTATGTTTTCTGTTTCCACAGGCCTATAAGGCTGTTGTTAATGATGCTACAATCTTTAAATTAGAGCTACCTATGAAACAGAAGGGGTGAGCAGAGCAATCTGTCCTTAAAGATGTTGAATACTAAATTACATTTTCATTACCAAAATTGCAATATTTTTAATTTATAATTACACAATGTTTTTTTTTGTGTGTTTGCAACCAGTGTGGGTATGAAAACCCAGCCAGAGTCAAAGTGTCCTGAGCTGCTAGCAAACTACTGTGATATGCTGCTGAGGAAAACTCCTCTTAGTAAGAAACTCACCTCAGAGGAAATCGAGCTGAAACTCAAAGAAGTGGTGAGTGTCTGTTTTGTTCACCTGGAGCTCAACACTCATTTTTAATGCTCAGTTTTTGTATACTCCCTTTTACCAGCGATCTCCTTCCTAATGTCTTCTTTCTCATTCTCATTTTGCAGCTCCTGGTGTTAAAGTACGTCCAGAATAAAGATGTTTTCATGCGTTATCACAAAGCTCATCTTACCAGGCGTCTGATTCTGGACATTTCTGCAGACAGTGAGATTGAAGAGAACATGGTGGAGTGGCTGAGAGTGAGTTTCTTAAATTCTAGGGATGCAAAATATTCTAGGTATGATATTGGTATTGGCAGATAATAGCTCCAAAAGCTAAATAGCATATCGGGAGACAGGAAAACTTCTGCAGATATTTGCAGGCAACATTTTGGCTATAGATTTTGCAGCTTACACCCATATAGTGGCTGGAATATTGGTAGAATGTACAAATGCACGCTGATGGTTTACCTCATCATCACTGGAAGTCCACTTTTATATTCACACCTGTCTCGAACACAAATGGACTGTCACCATTGAAGGAACAGGTTCTTGCACATCCACTCATGATTTCTTTGATAGAATATGTAAACAAACATCTTACCAAGAATTAAATGTCCACTTCGGTCCAGGCCATGTTTGATGCTTCACATGACATCATTTCTATCAGAAAATGTTTTTATTTTTTGCAAGCACTCAGTATCTCAGCAACTGAGATGATTAAAAAATGCCATTGCTTTGTGGTCCGCTCTTACTTCCTTTACTTTGTCTCTGTTGTTGTCTTTTTCATGTGCTTCTCTTTGTGTTTGCTTATTTTTATAGGAAGTGGGAATGCCTGCAGATTATGTGAACAAGCTGGCCAGGATGTTTCAGGACATCAAGGTTTCCGAGGATCTCAATCAAGTCTTCAAAGAAATGCACAAACACAACAAGCTTGCACTGCCAGGTACTTCACAAAAACACTTAAACACCTCTTATAAAGCTGCATTTTAGTCTCAGTTATAAATAAAGGTATTTTCTAACATACTGTCTCTCTCTCTCTACTCTGTAGCAGACAGCGTAAACATTAAAATCCTGAATGCTGGAGCGTGGTCACGAAGCAGTGAGAAGGTTTTTGTCTCACTCCCCACCGAGCTGGAAGATCTGATCCCTGAGGTGGAAGACTTTTACAAGAGGAACCACAGCGGTCGTAAACTCCACTGGCATCACCTCATGTCCAATGGCATTGTGAGCATGCTCTAAGATTTTACTGCTACAAAAAACTGATCCGATTAGGCTATGCAGTTTAACTTTTGGAATAGTTTTAGGATATTTTGATTAATGGGTATTTTTCCTGACATTCTCCACTTGTCCTCTTTACATTTGTATGTCTCTTTTATTGTGGATTAGATCTAGGTTCTCTTTCTTATCATTTTTTTGGCTTCCCAAAGCTTTTTGACCATCTTAACATCTCTTGTAGAGTATGCCAGCTACAAAGTAGCAAAATGGATCATAATGAATTAAAGGAAAGAGATGGCGGGTTGAGAGCAGTAGTTTCAACCAGTGCTTTATTTGTACTGCCTCAAATATATCCTTATCTATCCTTAAAGCATTTGTCAGCCTACACAACCAAAGTGAAACTATAATGACTGCAACACTCTCATGCTTCCTGTGTTCTCCTCAGATCACCTTTAAGAATGAGGTTGGACAGTATGACCTGGAGGTGACGACATTTCAGCTGGCGGTGTTGTTCGCCTGGAACCAGAGACCCAGAGAGAGGATAAGCTTTGAGAACCTGAAACTAGCAACAGAGCTTCCAGATGCCGAGCTACGCAGAACACTATGGGTGAGACCATGGTTATTTACTAGGGATATATTTATGATACCTTAATAAATCCATCAGAATTGTCAGAGTGAAGCCTCCTGAAGGTTAAATTGCATTAAGTTCTTCATGAATAAAGACACATTCTCTGCATCACAACGCTAGGATGAGCATTTTTTTTATATTTGATAGAAATTTGTTAGACAGCTTGCATTTTCTTTGGTTATTAGTATTAACTGCAGTAGAATTTGAGGTGGCAGGATCCACAGTTTGTAGCATCCTTTAGGAGAAAACCAACATACAGTCATTTGTAAGCAATATTTTTATATGAATGAGGAACAAATGATGATTTAAATCCTTAAATGATCTTCTCTCCCCTCTGCAGTCTCTGGTTGCCTTCCCCAAGCTGAAAAGACAAGTGTTGTCTTATGACCCTTCAGTCAGCTCACCCAAAGACTTCACAGACAGCACGCTCTTCTATGTGAACCAGGAGTTCTCACTCATGTATGCTGTGTTATATAGTTTTATGTGTAATTACAATATAGAGAAGTGTTATTTTGCGTCTGTGTGTCATTGAATTTTCTGAAACCCAAAGGTTTGAATTGAAAGATTTAAGACTCAAAACTTGCTGCAAAATATGCATGTTTATATGCCTCATTTGTCTGGGATTTTAGATTATACATATATTGAAACTAAAGGTTTGATGAAAAACAGATTTTCATACAACAACATTATTGTTTATATTCAGCATTCAATTACTCAAATGCATGAATGTGCTCCCAAATTAATTTTGAATAACTTAACAAGCTCACAACAGCTATGTATGTCAGCTGATGTCTCACTTTGAATGACTGTTGGACCTAAAGTATTAAGAATATTGATCCATTTGTGTCTTTGTCTTTGTAATTTTCTCAGAAAAAACTCCAAAGTCCAGAAGAGGGGAAAGATCAATTTGATTGGTCGACTGCAGCTGACCACGGAGCGAATGAGAGAGGAGGAGAATGAAGGCATCGTTCAGCTTCGGATACTCAGAACTCAGGTACAAAAATATGACACTTTCATTGTCTTTCAGGATCTGCTAAAGTTTGAATTTGTTAAAGAGGATTTAGGACAGAAAGTATTAGACATATGTGCAAACTTTATCCTACAAATGAAAGACATTTATTTACGCTGCTTTAGACATGTACTCTGGTGGACTTCTCAGAAAAACAGGTCAGTTTTCCCCAAAGTTTTTCCAAAGTTGCTCATCAGCAAAGGCCCTTATATAAAGTTTTCCCGTCTGACTGGCGAGTCGTGAAGGCAGCACATGACAAATAATAAGAAGCTGATTTAGGAAAAGAAACAGAGTCCTTATGCTTTGTATCATACTGAGTGGTATGACACAAAGCAGTGTAAAGAACATAAATAAAAGATTCTTTCATAATTTTATAACAGGTGTAAAATTGTGCGGATATTGTCCCTGGCTGCTTATTAATGGGCATTGTCTGGATATTTCCTGGGCTTCCTGATTCAGGACATTTTTTGAATTTGGCGTGCATGTAAAATACCAGTAGTAATGCTATTGTAAACAAGAGTTGGAAACAGCCTTTGCTCTAAGAAAACTCCTGTTCAGGACCAACCCCAATTTTACATCCACAGTCTAGTATGTAAAATAATCTTTCCAATCATAGGATTTTATCACCGTATTAAAAAAAGATTAGATAACCCTTGTATGAATGATATCCATGTGAACTATGGACATCATATTGAATTCAGAGAAATTTAGATATAATTTTTCCACAGACTGGAGATTTTGTCCTTAAAGTCTGTGTCATTGGAGACTTAATTCATGAACCAGGGAAAGCAGTTGCGATCCTGAAATGTCTGAGAACTATGTGTGAATGAATCACTTTTCTCCTGCTTGATTGCCCATCACAATTAGTTTCTTCATTAAAATATGCAGTTTTGTTAACCAACTTAACCATAGACTGTAATGATGGCTCAAACAGTCAAGACAGTGCAGGTCCAACAATGCAGCCAGATGAACGTCCATCAACAGTTTTGTTTGAGTAGGAGGCACATCTAGGACAGGACAGCAGCACACTCAGAGGACATTGCCACATCATCTTGGAACAAGGATTACTGCTTAATTGGTATTGATTTTGAAATTTAATTGTTTGTAGTTAGAATATTTATTTTATTTGGATTTTAGCCTGTTGGTTGATAACAGTGGTCTGTGTATATCAACCCAAAATATTAATGCCTTCTTTCTTTAATCAAACTTTAATAGTAACATAAGAATTATTTCGATTTGAGATACAGACCTGGGTTGTTATTGTGAATGAAATTAACAACAGCAACAAAAGCAATTCAATTTTTTTGTTTGTTTTTAATTTTCAAGGAGGCCATCATTCAAATCATGAAGATGAGGAAGAGGATCAGCAATGCACAGCTGCAGACGGAGCTGGTGGAGATCCTGAAGAACATGTTCCTGCCTCAGAAGAAGATGATCAAGGAGCAGATTGAGTGGCTCATTGAACATAAGTACATAAAGAGGGACGAGGCCGACATCAACACCTTCATCTACATGGCCTAGACATGCACGCAGCGAAGGAGAGAGCGTTTTCTGGCTCTGATTTTTTACTCCTGACTTGTGATCAGCGCTTTAAAATCCTGCAGGGTGATGAGGATGGAGAACAAATGAACATGTTTAAGGAAAAGGACAATGGTGGTGATATAAAGGGAGGGTTTTAAGTATGAGGAGGAGCCTCTGCAGCAAAAGTCTGGATTGTGTTTGGTGTTTGTGAGGCGCCAGTTAGTTATCGGAGTCTTTTTAAGGAGTTGGAGTAATTGGATTGTCTGTTTGTCTCTGCTGCTGTCTGCCGTCGATCAGAGCGAAGGACTACAGTGTGTGCCGTTTTCCTGCTGCTCAGAAGAAAAATATAGAGACATAATTAAATGAAAACTTCCTGCCTTACTTTCATCAGCAACGGACTGCAAAAGAGGAGGAGGAGCACTGAGGATTGGAGGAAGGACAAATGTTACGAGCTGATATCAATCATTTGCTTTCATAAATGCCACAGCTGCCATCTTTACAGCAGCCATTTTGCATCCCATCTGTTTAATTTTTGAACTGGGTATGCAAAAATCTGCAAGTGAAAGCTGCCATAAAGGAGGCGTGGACAATGACGTGGAAATTAGTTAAAACTACCGAGGAGTATTTTGCCAAATTGTGCGTTTGTGTGGGTGTGTGTGTGTGTGATGTGTTTGGGCGCATGGTGTGTGTTCAGTCTTTTAGATGTGTGTATGTGTGCACTTTCAACAGCATGCTGCTTTATGTTTTTTGTTTATTTTTGTCTGGTGGGAGATCCGTCACACTGTGTGATCGTGTCAGTGAATGTCAGGGAGATGAAGACCGGCCACAGTTAAATCCTGTTTCTTTAGTTTCCTGTTATCAGGTAAAATAGTATTATCTGGCCTCTGCGTGTTTGGAAAATAATTATTTTGTGAAGTATTTATTTAATTTGTAATGACCTTTGCTATGAACATTGTAAGATTAAACACCTGTTGAATCTTTGAAAGAGGGAAGCATTCAGATTTTCAGCCTGTTACCCATAGATGTTACAGAAAAACAAATTAGAGTTCTGGTTATGAGTCCAAAAACATGCAAATGAGGCAGCATTTTAGCTCTCCAGGTCCCATCGTCTGAAGGTCTGTGGGATTTTTAAATTAGTTTTATATTTAGTTCCCTAAAATAAGGTCTGTGGTAAACACAAGATGGAGACATTTTAAGTAGAAAAATTCTGGAGGTGCCCCGCTTATCATACATTACATTGCAACAATGTTTGTCAGAGACGTTAAACATCACCAGTCATCGATCCATTATCTATTCTGCGTGTCCCGTTTGGGGTTGTAGGGGGCTGGAGCCTATCCCACCATCGTGTGAGAGACAGGGTGCACCCTGGACATGTCACCAGCCAATGACAGGGCCGCCATAGAGATGCAGACAACCCTTTGTACACACAATTACAATACGTGAAATTCAGAATCAACAGTTAACCTGACAAAGATGTCCTTGGTCTGTGGAAGAAAAAACACAGGGAGTAAAACCAGCAACCTTTGCTGTGAGGCACCAGCACTATCTGCTGCACTACTGTGCGACCCCGCCACACCAGTCATGTAATCTTAAATATTGCAAATCATGAGTCATGGCAATGTGGGCACAGCAGCTAGTACAGGTGCCTCAAAGTAAGAAGGTTGCTGGTTCAAATCCTGGGTTGGTCGTGACCTTTCTGTGTGGAGTTTGCATGTTCTCCCCGTGCATGAGTGGGCTCTCTCCAGGCACTCCAGCTTCCTCCCACGGCATGGGAGGAACAATAGGTCTATAGTCACGATAGGTTAGTTGGTGACTCTGAATTGCCCCTAGGTGTGTACAAGCATGAGTGGTTGTCTGACTCTATGTAGTCCTGCATTTGGCTAGCAAGTAGTCCAGGGTGCACCCCGCCTCCCCCTCAGTCTCAGCTGGTATAGGCTGTAGCCCTCAACCCTGAAAGGGGTAAGCAGTACAGATAATGGATGGCTGGACAAATTATGGAAATGTTCTCCGGTGATATTCACAATTCTCATTTCAGTTCAGTTCAATTTAATTCAAACAACTTAATTATTAATTTGTTTTGAAACATAAATTAGAAAAAAAAACACAGTGGCATACAAACAACAGATGATGCTGATCTGCTGTATGTATGATTTCCCTTTTATTGACTGGAGCATATACAGATTCTCGCTTTCATATGAAAAATGGAAATGATCTGTTTATGTATTGTTAATTTTCTTTTTTTAATCTGAACATCATAAGAATGAATAACGCACAGATTAATGATGATGGTGTTCCTTAAGGCCCTGACTTCACTTTTCCTTGATTGCTTCAAAAACTGATCAGTAGAATTCATTGGTACAGATTAATTCTATGAACAAAATGTGCACATATCAAACTTTTATCACCACAGGGCTTATTTTTAACAATAATCTAAAAACCCCATCGGCTCTTTGTCATTGGAAATCATGGATTGAGAACTTACAGCTTGGCCCACAAACATTATCCTAGTGGCTCTTCTGCCTATTTAGAGAGTATAAGCTCCTTTCATGGTAAAAGAACCAAACTAAACCAAAAAATTGTCTTGGCTTCGAGAGTTTAAGCAGAGGAAGATTTAAGGTTTATATTTTGGCTTTTGTGCCATTATATGAGAGGACAGAACAGTGGACAGACTTGTAAAGTGGGGATAGAAAAATAGGGAATGACGCATAGGAAAGAGATCTCAGGCTGGATTCAAGCCCAAGGATGACAGCCTCTGCACATGGGGCATGCAAACACAACCATTAGGCCACTGGTGCCCCAGGATAACACTGTCAGAGTTATTGTAGAGGACTTGGAGCACTCGTGCCATTTCTCCCTTCCTGTCAGAACTCACTGATCCAACAGACCTCACTTCCTTGAATTATAATGCCTCTCAGTCTCTGTAGTGACAGCTGAGGGTTTTGTCCCACTGGTGAAGGCTTTATTTTGACGGTGATGGTTACCTGGTGGATGTTTTAAATGCTTTCTAAAATTATTTTCAGGTGGATTGAAGAAGAAAGTTCTACACTACTGAATAAATCTTTATTGAGGAAAGTGCTGGATAAAGGGAATTCAGTCAGAGGAGTGAGCAGTGCTGTGACTTCAAAAATTTTCAGAGGTTGATCTTTTATTGCTTTTGGGATGTGTGGCAAAGAGTAAGTAGTAAGAGTAAGTAGTAGTGTAAGAACCTTTTTAGTCATGTCAGTGTACAGTATATGACTGAAAAGCAGCATGCCAAAGATGTTTTAGGAAGTGAACAGAAAAACTAATGTGTCCACAGAGAGCACTGAAGATGTTTTTCTCAGTCATAAGATGACCTGTTGAGCGGTGCTGATCTCTGTTTCCTTTGAAAAGAATAACATGATAAATGGATTTGACATCTGACATCTGAATTTGGTGATGTTTCTAGATAAAGGCTGGACGCCAGTGCAAGATACAGTTTGTTGGTTTTATTGTTTAGTTTTAAGATAATGAAGGTAGATGATACTAGAACAGAAAAAGCTCTTACCCTTTGGTTACAATATCAAAAAAAGACTTTTAGAATATCATTATGTAGCCTGTTAAAGTTTTTTTTAACTTCATCCTGAACACTCTATTTGACTGATAATTTTTTATTGGTTTTCAAAGAGTAAAATCTGTGGTTAATAATGATACTACCTTTCATCATTTTATTGCATTTTCTGCAGCTTTAAATCTTAAAATCCTTGTTGATGTTTGACTCTAAATCCTGCTGTGCATTGAGTTGCTTTATATAAAATGCAGTCAGAATGAAGTTGACAGGTGGTGTGTGCGCCCTCTAGTGACTTAGTTAAGGTAATTAAGGATAATTTGGAAACTGCTTTGACGAATCTACACAGATTTAAGAGAACAGGATCTGTTGAAGTCAGGTGTTCAATCAATGAGTTTCAAAGTCAGAACCATCATAGGGCTTTCTGGAACAACGTCACCAACTATCAAGGAGCATGGAGGAAATGAAAATGCTCCAGCAACATATGAAGTTCAGATACGATTTGTGATAGAAAGATGAGTTTTGGTTTGCAGCTTTTGCAAGAATGACTCTGATGAAGGCCACAGGCCAGAACACGTCAGTTTAATGAGAAATATGTTTTTGAAAGCATTCAAGGTTTTATCCTCCATAGGCAGTCATGAGGGCCACATGTTAAAACACTGAACTGTAAAAACTATTAATACACCTCCCTCCCAAGTTGGGTAACGTCTTTCACATAAATTCTGAAAAGCACTGCTGTTAAATTGTTATTGGAGTATCCTGCTTATCTCTGATGTTAGATATTGTGTTGAACAGACTGTAATCTACTGTGATCCTTGAGGAGGGGGGAAGACAACAGTGAATGTGTGGGGTAGATTTTATTTGTATTTATTCTATATTTATGGGGAATGTTACTTTCTTTAACCGTAAGATGTGTCCACTAATTCCATAATTTTATTTTGCAAGTTGTTGTCTAAGTTTGTGTTAACATCCCTGACACAGAATTCATTTACTGCAGCCTTCTCCTCTTTGAGTATGAGACCATAATTTGCTATAATCAGATTTACATTTGACTCACTTGTCTTGTTCTATTTCTAAATGCAGGAAAACATTTTTGATGTTTAAATGTCTGCCTTTTTGAATCTGAACATAATGAACACCCTCTCAGCTGTTATTGACTTGAGTAAATGTAATTAGACACTTTCCACTCCTCGAGCATTGTACAAGATGACTTTAAGAACTAATTTTGAAACTCAGTGAAATCTCGAAGCCCTTATTAGTTTGTGAAAACCCTCCTTACGTGGGCTTGAGCCAGCTGCACAGATTGCAGCTTCTGATTGAAAGCAAAATGTGCATAAAATAGATGATAATTGTTTTGGAATAAGAACTCATTATAGATGCTGTTGTTACTTTCTTCCTTCTCATAAAACATAAAAGTTACAGCAGCAAAGAGCAAGAACTGACAAAAAAAGCACACAGAGGAGCAGCAATGAAACTGCATTCAGTGCAAAGCTGCATCTGGTGAGAGCTGCTGCAACACATGACGCCGTCTTGCAATCGTCCTTGGAAACTTTCTTCAATGCAAAAAAAACTACCTTCAGTTCATTTATGGTTATGGCTGTGAATCATTTTTTATGAATTAGTCAGGTGTTGAATGTATTCTGTTCTGTTCTGTTCATCATTAATCAGTCTTTGCTTGTGATTACATCTTTAGGCTTCTTAACAGAGACAGTTTGCCTTCATCTGGAATCTAAAGAGATACAATGATTTTTTTGTCTGTGCTGGAACTTTGGTTGCTTTATTTTATTATTTTATTTCAGTCCTAGTGAAATCCCTGCTCATCAGCCGGGCCCACACAGGAATACAGACCTACCTGTAGCCTTGCATTGATACAAAACTTGAAGTTAAATCCATC
Organism: Cetoscarus ocellatus; assembly: GCA_037902135.1. NCBI lineage: Eukaryota > Metazoa > Chordata > Actinopteri > Labriformes > Labridae > Cetoscarus > Cetoscarus ocellatus. The sequence goes on from JBAMNC010000193.1 coordinate 350,427, forward strand.
AGTAACAGTCTAAAATATCTGAATGTTTTCAACGACATCAACAATAATCTTTTAACTTTTGTTGTTTGAGTGAAAGGAGAGTGGTTTATCCACTTTCATGTGCTGCATTGTTTTCTTCATTCAGATGTTTTTAAAATGGACTTATTTATTTCCTGGCAAAATAAAGACAACTGTTATGACACAGATTTCTGTTTATTTCTCTTACTTCACTTCTAGTCACTGTTGTCTGTGAAAGTGATGTACATTAAACAGAAATGTCATTACATTATACGAGACACTATTCACTTTCAGTTTGTATCCACTGATGCAGAATTACCACAGCTACAATTACATTTATAGTCTTCAAACCTTGTGCTCCTTCAATGTAGTTTTTGGTTTTAATTGAAAGTACAGCTAATTGTGGTGCTTGTTTGTCGGAATGGTGAACAACCAGGCACGATCCATATTCATGCTTCTGCCGACCCGGGTTCGAGTCCAGCCTGTGGAAAAAAAAGAAAATGCAGGTAATCGAATGTAAAAGGGTATATTAGCAGGTCAATTTGGTTTTTCATTAAACTTTTTGTGTGATGATATACTGTGATATTCTGTACTATCTCAAGTTCAAAGTGCAGCATCTTTATAGAAAATAAATGTGGGAAGTTGAAAAAAGCCAGACCAGTTAAACGCCACTGCTCCCAAGCACTTAAGATTTGTATCAGTTCAGATATCTGTGCATCCCCAATCACAACCTCATAATCCATCAGTTAAACAGATAAAGCAGATTTGGAGACATGGCATATGTGTCATGATGCACTTTCAAGAATAAAGCATCAAGAAACAAACACATTTGATAGACTGTTGTAAATCAGTACGTACGCAGCAAGTACTGAATGTGCCTCACAGCAAGAAGGTTGCTGGTTAAATCCCTGTGTCAGTCAGGGCCTTCTGCGAGGAGTTTGCATGTTCTTCCCATGCATGCGTGGGTTTTCTCCTGGCATTCCAGCTTCCTCACACACACCAAAAACATGCTCATTAGGTTGATTAGTGAGAGCCAAAAAAATTGCCCTTAAGTATGAGTGTGAGAGTGAATGGTTGTCTGTCTCTCTATGTGGCCCTGTAATCGGCTGGCGACCGGTTCAGGGTGTACCCCGCCTCTCGCCGAATGCCAGCTGGGATAGGCTCCAGCCCCCCTGCGACCCGAAAGCGATAAACGTAACAGATAATGGATGGACTTTCATTGGTCAGAGGACAGCTCCATGTGAGAGCCAAAAATAAAGGGATGTTGCTTTAAAAGACGGACCTTTTACTATTTTGATTCAGGCAGGGTGAGCGGTACGTTATATTATTTCTAAATGTGTCAATATGTTTGATTTTTTGCTGGAATATTATACATATCGAATTTACTCTAAACAATAAATATGGTATTTTAAAATTTCTCCGTAGAAATATGCGTCTGCGGACAATTTAGTAGATTCCATTTCGCGCAACACCCCCATAAAAAGTGGTATCGTCCTCTCCCCGGAAATCCCGGCGACAGACACGATCCCGGTGTTAGAGGAGGGAGCGGAGCCGATTCGTGGGACGAAGAACAACAAAACCACAAGTAAGTATGCAGGTAAAACTGACGAGCATTGTCCCGTGTCGATTACAAAACACAAGGCGATAACAAATACTGCTGTTTCTTTGATTTCGAGTCGACACGATGAGCTTTTGACGTGTTTGTTGGCAAACGTGCTAACGTTAGCCGAGTAGCTGTGGTACCCGCTTTGCCAATTAGCAAACAAAAGGAGCCCCGTAGCAGCAAAACCAACGCCTTTAACAATGAAAACCTAAAACTGTGTGTTTGTGTTGTATCAAAAGTCACTGCCTTGTGTAACTACGGACAAGTGGCAAGATCTGTTCACGATTTGATAAATGAGTCACCCCTACAGCGTTAGCAGCAGAACTAGCCTCAGATTCCTCAGAGTTGATTCATAATCATGTTGAAATCACGAACTGGCCTGTCACATAAAATCAGCGTTTATTTAGAGCTTCAGAAATCCAACATCTAACGTTCAAAAGCCCTTAAAGGCAAGACAGAAGGATCAACCAGTAAGTCAATCATGATCTGTTTCTGTTTTAGGTTTGTTTTTTTATAAAACATCTGGTGTTATTTGCTGTTTTTTTCAAGATAATAGTTATTATTCAAAACATTTCACGTTTTATAATTTAAGTGATATATTCGAGGTATTACACACTGTTACTTTTTATCATTTACTTAAGTGTTTGAATCAGTTATCAATCAATGAAATCGTATTTATATAGCACTTTTCATAAAAAAATGTAGCTCAAAGTGCTTTTCAAGAAATAAAAGACAGGAGAACAGGAAGATTTATGTACTCACCGAGGAAGCGCCATCTTAAAGGTTTAAAATGAGTAAACACTGAAGGTTAGGTTAAAGTGTAAAATTGTAAATATCATAAAATAAAATAACAATAATACGAAGTTGAAGTGAAGTAAAAAATAAAATAACAATAATAGAGTGCTGTAATAAGAACAAAATCACTAAATGTTAATTCAGGTAAAAGTCATTTTTGGGGATGCCGAATTGGTAGGGTTTATGTACAACATAGCTATAATTGATTTTGCTGGATTTTTTATGTTTTGGACATTGGGATTTACTGTGTCAGCAATGAAAGACACACGACAGTCCTGATATTTAATACTGTGCTGCATCGAGAAATGTTTCAGCACGTTGCTGGTGGATACATCCTTGCTTTGTTTCTGGTTAATTCAGGTTAATTTTGAAAAATGTCTTTTTTGGAGTCAGACACTTTTTTTTTTTTTAACCCTCCGATGATTATCAAGAATACTCACATATGACTAGAGAGGGGGTGTGGTGCTTGTAATACTGACTTTATATGATGATCTGATAGGGCTGGGCAACATATCAATTAAATCGATTAATTCGCATTATTTTCTTAAGAAGATTTAAAAATTAAAAATCGAGATTTTTTTTTTTACTTACTCCAATTGTAAGTTGTTGCAGTGTTTGAAAATGCACATTTTTCATGATAGTGGCCCTGTCAGGTTTTGCAGGAGCACTTTTAGAGGCTTGTGTTTGTTTTTTTAAATGAAATTAGATTTTGATCAAAGAGTTTCATGTTAATATACTGTGAAAATGGCTCAGCCTTCAGTGTTTGTGACAAACCTGCCCACGTTTGAACTACAGAATCAACAGATTATGTGATATGGCCTATGCTTACATAAATGCTGAAAGCTGAGCTATTTTCTCCGTAAATTAACATGGAACTCTCTAAAGTAACAGTATTAAATCTCATCTATAAAACAAATTAGGCATAAACATGTGCTTGTGTAGAACCTGGCAGGGCCTACCATCATGAAAACTGTATTTATATTTTAAAATATTGCAACAATTTACAGTTGGAGTAGGCCAAGAAAAAAAAGATGATTAATTTTTAAATCTTCTGCAGAAAATAATTTGAATTAATCAGTTTAATCAATATATTGCCCAGCCCTATCTGGTAAGTTTGAGAATTTATAATGTTATAATGTTTAAATTTTAAAATTAGTAACAAGCACAATGAAATATGTACTTCACTTTTTTGAGACATCGGTTTTCTAATGTTAACATAAACATAGAATGTATCATAAGCACAGGTTAAAGTTAAGTTAATTAAGCAATAAATAGCCATATTCATATTGTATATACATCATCAACTTTAATAGTGTAAATTCTTTGGCTTTGTTTAATGTCTAACTTTTATTTATTTCATTACATTTTCCTTAATTAAGGAAAATTGCTAAGTCTTTAAGACTGCATGTTGTAGTTTTTGCTTATTTAATTTCTGTTTACTTTTATCTATTTTAAAAGCTTTATCTAATATTGCTATCGCTGGACTGTGTATAAGAAAGCAACCGAATTTCTCCTTGGGACTTGATAAAGTATTTCTGATTGAAGTAGACAAAATCTCTTTTTAAAACCAGCACTTCTTGATGTGTCACAGTAATTAATGATTTTTTTTTTCCTTGTGACCTTGTTCTCTTTTCAGTGCCTTACATTGAGCTCAGTGTGCCTTGAAAAACGACAGTGTTACACTGTAGTGACACTGTCAGCACAAATAACAACAAAGGAGTCCAATAAGTAGTAATGGGAACAGAAGCGCTCTAAAGTTTGGTTTCATTTTACACAAAAACAAAACTCCTTCTCAGCCTAGCTTTGGATGAACTTACTGACAGTCAGTCAGACAGACAGGCTGACTGCGGGCAGGACAGACGGCTGCCTCACCGATAGTGACACCATACAGGCGTGCAGTCATATCAATCATGTCTCTGGCTATCCAAAACCAGAAGTCCTCAATAAAATGAAAACAGACATGATTTAAAGAAATGTTCCCCTGGCCCTGGTACAGAAAGAGGCATTAGATGTTTTGCATATTTCTACAGAAGCTGGGTTTTGAACCAGATTTTAAAGATGTTTATTTTAGCTGTAAAATTTGTCCTTTCTCTGCACTCATCATATAACCTCTGGTCCTACAGCCAGCCTCAAGCTGAGGCCAGAGGAACTGCAGTTTTTGGCCCTTCCACATTGGTTTCTTTCTTCTTTTTGTCCTGGAAGTTATTGCTTGTTGTTGGCATACTTTTTTCACACAGAAAATCCACAGATATCAATATTAATATTTATAAAGAAAACAATTTATAAGTAGACTTGTCAGTGGCATGGTATAAACAAAGTCTTACAACTCCCATCCCTGTTACTCATACACAGAGATTGCACATTGTTTTGTTTGTGTCATTGTGTATAAATTTGGGGAACACTGTAAACTGTTTCTGTGTCCTGTCTGCTTCAACTACTTCCCCGACTGTAGTTGTACTTCCAGCTGACTGCCTCTAGCAAGAGCATGATATCATTGTTTTATAAGTCAAGATAAACTAAGTGGAAGGCGTTGATAATGAAATTATTAAACACCATTTTCAAAAAAAAACACCTTGATTCTTATCCCCAGTGTTATATTTTAACTATGATTCCAATTACTTTTAAGAATTTATGAAATCACAATCAATTAACAAGATTTTCTTAAGTTCTGATTCAAGAAATTCTCACCAGACCACAGACTTGTGTTTACATTTTTTCAGTGCCATCATCATTGTTTTTGATTGTGTCCCTTTCTAGAACAAGTTGTACAAACATCTCACAATACCTGACACCCTGGACAAGCTAGTAAGTATTGTTATTAAATGATATGAACTAAGTCAAAGAGTTCAGACTTCCCCACTGATAATGTCAACTAACATAACAGTACAACGGAACAATTAGGTGATTGTTAACATGGATCTCTCAACCTAATAGTTTGATTTCTTTTATTTTAGAATCTCCTAGATCTGAATGGACAGGGCAGCCAGAAGTACACAGGTATGATCCACACCTGACATCTTTCTTTTTTAATAAATCCCTAAACATGAAGTCATGTAAGTGTTTAGAGGTGTATCTAAATGAATGAAGATGTTGATATGTTATCAGTCATTGTAAAGATTTCATTTTCATAACTGTTTCTCTCTGTATAGCCCAGCTAGTGAAACCAATGAAAGGCTCAGTGATGCCTGTAAAGAAGAAACGGAGGCACCCTGACGACGATGACGAGCCCAAATGTAAAATAACCAGGTATTAAACACAAATATTCACAAATACAATAATTTTTCATAGCTGTACCTTCTCTAGTCTGTTGTCTCTTCTACATGTTGTGTGAATGTTGTCCCACATTCTACTGGTTTTGAATCTCATGGCTCTGTCACACAGTTATTTTGAGTTGTTTTAAATCAGTGTAACATTTTTTTAATATCTTGGTCAAACCTCTTAACCCTGTCATAACCCTGAAAAATGACTGACAGGGTTGCCCATCTTTCGGGAATCTCAAGGATGTTTTTTTTTTATATTTTTGTGTCTTGGGATAATTAAAGAAAAACATGCTGATGGCATTGTTACATTCCGACTGTGGGGATGCACCATATTATTAGCACAATTTTGGCATCACACGATATTACTTCACACAGTTGATTATTTGGAATCAGCAGATCAAAAAAAAAATCCTACCAATATTTAACAGTTTGATCACACAAATCAGCCGTAAAGTAAAATGCATCTTTTGGCCTCATTTATAATAGAAACAACTGTTTTGTTTTGTTTTTTTACTTGTTTTACACCCTATTCAAACACAAATAGACTGTCATAATGAAAAAATGGGTAAATTATTGCATAGTAAACATTTGGTATTTTTGAGAAAAATATGTATGTATGTGTATCATATGGTATAAGCCAAAACAAGGTTAAAAATATAGGTATATTGAATATTGGTTAAAAAAAATAAAATATTGTTCATCCCTTCTATACCCTTATTTCATGGTAGATGGGTTTTTTTTATTTTAATGTCCTCATTTGTCATATCCTAACACAGCCCATCTGAACTTATTGGTCAGGACCCAAAGTGGCTTCTCTGGCTGTTTCATGGGTTTGCCAACACGTGCTTAGAAAAGTAATTTCTGCCAGAGCTTAAGACAAACAGGCCTTTAGCAAACATATCTTCACCTACTGTCTTTCTATTATACAGGTATTTTTTAAAGATATCAACATTTTCATCATTTTCTTTTGAGATAACAAAATAGATTTTCCAGTGATGTGTTATTCCTGGAGATTTCTAGAAGTTTGAAATTTTACATGTTGTTGAGCGAAATGGATAGGATAAAATTTGTATGTGCGCATGTCCTCCCATGCAAGGCTTCTGTAATGATGTGCTTAATATTTTCTTTGTCCTGTCTCATTTTTCAATTATATGTTTGTTCCATGCAAAGTCTAAGCTTCAACATTTTACATCACTTTGTTTAAGGAGTTAGAACACAGACATTAGAATTACGATTTCTCATGGAGGTACAGGTGTTGGGTCCTGAGAGGGGACCATCTGGCAACCACTCTCCTAACTCATCTGTTAATTATGTTAAATATTATCATTTGAAAGGACTAGAGTTTTGTCTACATGCAAAACATGTTTGTCTACTGAATTACTCCAAATCAGTTTTCTATCATTTGAAATGACACTTAATAATTTCTTTTGGGATTTAGTTTTACCCGACCTCAGATCCGTGGTGCCAGGCCGATTTCTGACAAGCTGTTCTCTGCTAAGAAGTGCCTGGCCTGGTTCCACAAATATGCTGGTCCTGACAAGGTGGTCGGTCCAGAAGCAATGGAGACGTTCTGTCAAGACATCGGTGTGGAACCAGAGAATGTGAGTACGCTTGATTGACTAATGGATCTGTATTTATCAGTTGAACCTGTGTTTAAATTCACATGTAAACAAGAATTAATCTTATTCACTCTCTCCCTTACAGATTATCATGTTAGTTATAGCCTGGCATCTAGAAGCAGCAACTATGGGATTCTTCACAAAAGACGAGTGGCTCAGGGGAATGACACATTTACAGTAAGAGCCTCACCTTTTCACCATCAGCTCTTCTTCACATTATTATAGAGTTGCAGATGAGACACTCTCTAAACTGTGTTCATACTTTTGCTGAAAGCCAGGTTCTTGATTGCACTTGATTCACATTGAGGGTTAACCTGTTAAACTGTTTGTTTTGCATGTGCTTACTTGCAGGTGTGACTGCACAGAGAGGTTACAGAGCAAATTGGATTACTTGCGCAATGAGCTCAATGATTCTGTTGTCTTCAAAAACATTTATAGATATGCCTTTGACTTTGCCAGGGTGAGTGTGTGGTTTGTTGATTTGGGTTTATTTTTTGATTTGGATAAAAATGAGCTCAGATTTTAATACATTTTTCTTCAGGATAAGGACCAAAGGAGTTTGGACATGGACACGGCTAAATCAATGCTGGCTTTGCTGCTCGGGAGGACTTGGCCTCTTTTTCCAGTCTTCCAACGGTTCCTCGAGGTAAATCTTTTATAGCAAAACTAGAGCTGGATGCCCTCAAGTATTTCTCTAACTCCGGTCTCTATCTTCTGTGTCGCTAACTGCCCACCACTGATGTATCTCCTTTACAGCAATCCAAGTACAAGGGCATGAACAAGGACCAGTGGTATAATGTTCTGGAGTTCAGTAGGACCATCAACACAGACCTCAGTAACTACGATGAAGATGGAGCTTGTGAGTATACAAGCAATCTCAACAACTCAGATTTAACAGAGGTCTGAACAGGAGCATTTAGAGCGGCGCAGTTGGTCACAAATGTATCAATATCGCCACAGCCTAAAGTTATTGCAGTAAATTAAAGTAACGTTTATTGTGGTCAAAGTTTTGTGGTAAAATGGACGTGCTTTCACTTTATAGTGTCATCAGATTTAGCTAAAGGTGTCTTTGGTTTCTTATAAGAGACGCTTAGTTTTGGATCCTATAAAAGTCTGGAAAAAGTCTGGAAATTGCTTTTTAAGGTGTGTAGGAACCTCTGATAATAGTCTAACCACCCAACGCTATTGGCAATAAATGGGGGCAAATTTTTAACCCTGTCAGGTCTGACTTGAGGTCATGCAAGCTCATGTCACCACTTCATACATAGTGGTGCACTGGTTGCTTCAGTATAAAGGTAGCAGATAATGGGTAACTTGAAAAAATAGGTATTCAAAGTGTGTCTCATACACTGGAGTTTGATCTCACACTTATCTAACAGAGACATTTATACCAGGGTTTTTGAGTCAAAGTTTAATTTTGACTCCTGCATGAAAGTGTTACTTTATACTCAGCACCCTGGAGGCACCAGCACAGTAAGCGCAGCATTGGAGACACAGACTTATTAATTAAAAGCTATTGCTCCTGAAGCTTTGTGTGATGTATAGTTCATGTGCTACAGCTAATGTCACCAGTGGATTCAGAGAGAAAATCTCAGGGGGCATTCACCCTGCAGAGCTTGGGTAATGTGACTCTGAGCTAATATGATAGCCTCCTTCATTTAGACTCTGGTTCTCCACATCCACTCAAAGGTCAGCACTGCAGTGACAGTTTTATAACCTGAAAATGTAACTTGAGATTTAAAAACAGACAAATCAATCCACTGAGTTTTAGGCACTTACTCTTTATCATGAAGGATTCATTTTTTTCTACAGATGTCTGAACTCTCAAATCTGTAGCAATAGAAAAAAAAGTCATAATTTCTAAATTTTTAACTGATGTCTTAGAGGTTCCATGTCCTGGTGTCCCAGTTACATCAGGCATCACTGAATGGCAGACTACGTCTAAGTCTGGACCGCGTTGCCCAACTATCCAGACCCAGGTTGATTTTATTAATGTTTCTGATAGCAGTGCTATTTTATTCCTGTGTCTCTAGCATTAACAGTAGTCACAGTTACTGCTGGGAGAATCACCCACCAATAAAACTTATCCGAAAGCCTCACATACGTATGTTACTCCTCAGCCAATCAGTCGGACGTCTCAGAAATACATTGGAAAAAACAAAGAGAGGTTGTGAAAACACACATGTTGTGCATTTAAATAAGAGAAGACAGGCAATGAAATGAGTCTTTAAATGAGAAAAGACAGACTTTTATGTGTTTAATCTCCCCACTGGCATTACACTCAGGATGACTAAATGCAGTCATAAGAGACAAATTACACATCCTTACAGGAGTTATATCCAACCTAAATCCTTCCCAGTGCACAAGAAAACAAGTACATTGAGAGCCCAATATGATCAATTAATCAAAATTTCTGAATTATCACTATTTACTGACCAACAATGTTCCACAAATGACTTTTGTTCCCTAAACCTGTAATTGACATGTAATACATATTATCAAAAGTCATGGTGTCTACCTGTGACGAGCAGAAACACAAATGTAGGTGGAGGCTTTTAGCTATTACAAGAAACCTGAGGATGCAAAAAAACAGCATTTTTAGAGGTATTTTCTTTAAAGAGGTGTAGAAGGCCCCTTCTAACAACAGTAAAAGCAAAGAAAGTTGATGTTTCAGGCTAAGAGACCATTAACGTGTAACTGACTCAACAGCTTAGATGTGACCACATATTACATAGATGGATATTTATCATGTGCTCATGATTTATACATATGATTTGCCTCCTGTACAAGGGTAAGTCATTTAAATAATAGTGACATAACAATAGCAAATAATAACATGACCCTCTTTCTTCAGGGCCAGTGCTGCTAGACGAGTTTGTGGAATGGCAGAAAGCTTGGTCTTCATCATAGCAGAGGACGTCAAACCACCAAAAAGGAGAAACCGAACGAGAGGAGGAAAATGCACAGATGAGAGGAATCCTTTCTATCCTCTCAGAAAACAAAAACTGCAGTTACAGATCTTACAAACACCACAGACTTTTACAAGTCACACGCACAAATATGGACTACAGAATCATCCCCATGAACTCTGGGTTTAACTTCATCCAAACAGAGATCACCTCTGTGCACCATCAGCCTACCGGGGTCAAAAGACCCTCCTCTGACTGTGTAGACTTTTGTAGAATTCATTTGGAGACGAGAAGAGGTGGGAAAAGATTTGTATACAAAGAAGTGAACTGAGAACATAGCTGTTGAATTTCTGTTTTCTTGATAATTATTTTTCCCATTTTGTGACTTATTTGTAGGTGTTTTCAGAGAAATAAAAATAAAATAAAGAATGAAAACATGCTTTTTTAATAACCGTCACACACCTCTAGGTTGTTTACCCCAAACAGAAACATATATAAATAGTAGTAACCACACTGAAGTTAACACAAGCACCATTTGATTACCTTTAAGACTTAATTTACAATGTTTTTCGTTTACACGAGTTCTTCAAGCACAAAGGAGCACAAAGGACATTTCAAAGTTGGTCAGGGGAATGTGACTAGGGAAGCACAATATTACCAGCACAGTATCTGTACCGATAGGTTGTAGCTCAAAATATGAACAATTCTGCCCTACATACTAACAAATTGTACGAATGTTCCATTATGCCTTTTGCGATGAAGTGAAAATTAATTTGGAGTTCTAGTCAAAACCAGCAGACCTACCTTGGCTTAAGTTTTTCTCCTCTTGTGTTAAATTTTTAAACTCAAGTTTGCTCTAAGGGCTGAAATTTTAGGTCTGAACAAGAGGGTAAAAGCTGGACCTGAACTCATGTCACTGGTACTGAGGACAACAGTCTCTGCACAGGGAATGTGAAGACATAACCACCAAGCCATTATCACCCATGGAGAATGCATTTTGTTAAAAAAGGTCACCATTTTATTTTTTGCAATACAGAGCTCAGTGTGTGGCAGTGCTGTTTTAACTCTCAAAAGACGGTTATAACCAATACCTCACATTACAATAATACATTTTAAATGCAATGCACATATTATCCAAAGAAATAAGTTTTTTGTATTAACAACTCTCAATGTTTGAAAAGATCACATTATATTTATGGTAGAATCAAATACTGTTTTGACTTGTTTTATGTATAACAAATGGACATTGCATAACATCAGGTAAATTCTTGTACAGCAGAGACTGAGTGTTACTCATGAAAAAAGTCTGGTTTAAATTAAATTAAATTAGTGAATTGAAATTAGTTGAATTTATGCAACAGCGCCCCACTCAGTAATTTTATTCCTTCCTCACTAGGCAAGGAAAAAACATGCACATCCCAAAAATATTAAATAATTTGTGCTGGACACAACAATAGAAAAAAGAGGCAAAGGGTCTACACACCAGAAGCTGCTTTAATGTCAGTTTTAATGAGGATTATCACTAGAAATGTGATGTTTCAGATTCTAGCCCTTTTCTATTTCTTTTTCTTCCTTACAAACCACTCAAAAATCAAGAAAAGGTAGGACTTCTGTTATTTGCTTTAATTTTTTAAGGTATATTGTTGCTATCAGATGGCTGCAGTTGGCTATAAAAGAACAAAAAAAACAGGCAGTTTCACTCGAAATTGTTTCACAGAAAATGACAGGTTTATCAGAACAGTTGCCTTAAAAAATTTAAATATTTTGCAGGAAAAGAACTACAGGAATGTCCTGTTTTTACCAATATCGTTAAGCGCTAGCCTGGAGTGAAGTAAGACCAAATAAAAGGAGCTGGTAAGCATATAAATAATTTATTAAAAATGTGTTCCGTGCAGTGAACAATCATCCCAATTATGTGCTTGTCTCAAATGTCCAGCCCTACTTCTGTGCCAGTTCCTCTCTCACAGGAGCAGAACTGATCAAAATCACTGTGGCTAATATATTCACTATTGAACTGAACTGAAAAACAATGAGCTGTCCCTTTAAGTCATGTGTTATTTACATTTTTTAAAATAATCATATCTAACAAAAGTCTAAGAACTCTCATATATCCATGTGAAAGTGTGGCCTCTCCTCTTTCTCTTTCTTCCCCGTCTCCATTGAGTCTAACGGCCCTGCTGTGGCAGCGGCCATGATGGCGTTGAGGCGAGTCAGAGAGAGGGAGCGCTGTTTGTGTCTGGGCGCAGGGCGTGGCTCGTCAGGTGTGGGGTCTGGAAGGTGGCTGTAGCGCTGGCCGTCCTCGTCGTACTGGTACAGCCGGATGACTCGGCTGCGACGCCCATGTGGGGTTGGGGAGGTTGAGGCGCCATTTTCCACTGTGCCCTCATGTTTTTCATCGTCTGCAGCTTCTTCCTGCTTGTTCGCCCCATCATCTTCCCCTTTCTTCTCTCTGAATCCTTCCTCACCTTCTTTCCTTTCCTTATCTTCTTTCTCTGTATCTCCTTCCTCATCTTCAGTCACGCTACCCTCCTCTTCATCCCCTGAGCTACTACTACTCTCTAACTCACTCCCCTTCCTGTTTTCCTCCTCCCTGCTCTCTGTTCCATCTCTCTGCTCTTGATCTGCACTGCATTCATCCTCTTCTGTTTCAGTTTGACTTCCATCCTTGTCTGATATGTAGAACGTACTACTGGACTCTTTCTCCTTCTCTGCCTCTTCATCACTCCCTTCATTGTTCTCTTTCTGACTTCTTTGCTGCTCCTCCTCATCCTTCTTGCTCTCTTCTACATTCTCGTAGTCACATCCCTCCAGGTATGCGGTGGTTTCCTGCTCTTCCTCTCGACTCTGCCCGAAGCTTCTCTTTGGTTTAGCAGGAGGTGATGAGGCTGTCGATGAAAATGTGAAGTCCATTGGTCCGAAAGATGCTGAATCTTCCTCCAATGCCACCGGTTCCATCTCAAAGGCCTGGTTGTCACTCATGGGAGGCAGGGTGGAGGCGTTGACTCTGGTGCCGTGGTCCACTGTGTCACTTTGGCGTTTTCGTTTTGGTGATCTCAGTTTTGTAGTGATTGTCCCGATATACCTGAAGGGTCAGAAGGAAGTAGAGAAGAAGACTGTCATAACTTGCAATTAAAGTATTAAGGAAAGTGTTTTATAGTCTTAAAAAATCTGTCTATTCTAAAGCTCCTATTAAGACAAAGCCACATCCTTTAACTCTCCAGATCTTGTCCCAAATTTGTGGTGGATGTTTTACAGTAACACTAAAATGTATTTTTATTGTCAATATCTGTGCAGTGTGAGAGATACTACTGTGGTTTAATGTCAGTTTTATCATAATAGTTTTTGAAAGGCATCAAATCTACTCTTTGCTTCTTTTAAATCCCTCAGCAGCCATGACCATAGACATCTTCTTAGGTTTTTCATCTTCTCTATATTTCTTCTCATATAACAGATAAAGGATATATACTTTGTTTTGTTGAGCACAAAATTTGTTTCAGTTTCCCTCAAAAAATGATGCTTTCAAACATGTGCCTTAGCATTTTGGGGGATCTTTTCCTGCTTCCAGATTTAGCTTATATGTGGAGAAAATTAAACAGAAGAAACCAGTTTTACTTGTATAAATGCACAGAAACATGCTAGTTGGCAAAAAGCTGGGTGTGTTTATGTGAAATCTCCAGAATCTAATAATGGCCTTTACCTGGTAAAGAATATTACAAAACGCTGCTTATACGACTTCAACCTGGTAGCTCCTGGTGTCAGATTATGACTAGTTGACTATTGTGCTTGTAAACATATTTTCTCATCTTATACCTTACCTAAGGTAGCAAATGCAGGCATTAAAAAATGTAATGGTAACAAAAAAGAAACAGCTCATTCATACTTAAGCCATCTCCCTGCAAAATCATGTGTACAGGCCTAAATCAAGCCTTGTTTAGTGAGAGTGCCAATTTTTAACACCCCAAAATAACCATAATCCCTATGAATATATCATAATGTCAGGCATAACATGCCTGAAGTTGCTTTGAGTGCAGACATGCAAAAATAATCATCCCATTATGATGTTTGGCTGTTTTATTTTGTCTTTTTTCTCTAAATGTGTTAAACATATAATCCTCATTAGGTGGCAGTTTCTTGAGAGGATTTGAAGTCAATCTCTGTGCACAGTGAAAATATTTGATCACTTATAAATCATCCTGTTTTAGCAACTGTTGACCAAAACAACTGTCAAACTGGGGAACTTGCATGTCAGATAATGGTAGTGTGATCTCATTATGATTAAAACCTTGGTCATCAGAGCAGTGAACGTACCTGAGAACCCGAGACCTGCTCAGAGCTCCAGCACTGAAGCCCAGCACAAACGTCAGAAGCACTGAAGCTGCCACAGCTCCTGCACACTCCTCGTCTGAAACTCCCCCCTGCCTCTCCTCTGCAGAACCGACATCCCTCTTGATCCTGAGCGCTCCACAGTGATTCTGGTCACTGTCTTCATCATCTATTTGGTTATTATGACCAACACTGAGCTCATATGACCACAGCGTAGATCCCTCTTCGTGCTGCAGGAGGCAGTAATACAGACCGCTGTGGAGACTGCTCATGTTGGAGACCACCAGACTCCCATCATGATGCATAAAGACCGAGTCCAGTGTGTTCTGGAAACCAGGGGACTCCAGGTCTCCATAGGGGGTGTGCCAGTACTGGATGATACCTAAACATGAGAAGAGGAGTTACAGGTGAGGAGTTTAAGGTTTTTGCAAATGTGTTTAAGTTTATTCAACCTTCAATCCAGAATGAATGTATAATTGCTTTTGTGTTCACACTCAATAATCATGCACCATATCAGGGATTGATAACCAACAGTCTGAGGCCATATGTCAGCCCTCTCCTCACTCATAGCAGCCCTCAATTTCAAGGATTGAAAAAAATTGAAAATCTCAAAAAAACATGACGCATCTGCCATGAAAGATTTATTCCCACTATGCATTGCCAAAATATCACCATGCACTAGAGATAGAATCCATTACAGCATGGAAAATAAGAATATTTCCACAATAAGCAGGGCACTGACTGAAAAAATATAAAATGCTGAGTAGCTTCATTCTAATAATTCTGTTTTAAAGGAATTTCTCTGACCCACCTTCTCTCTTCTTTGCTTACCTGCTTTTCTTTGGTCTCCACAGCTCAAGGTTAAGACTTCCTCCAGACGACTTTTGACCCTGCAGGTTGGTATGACAGTCATAGTGTCACTGCTGTAAGTTGCACTCACGAGATCAGCTGAGACAGCCAGAAATGCTGTGAACGTTAACCACCTCGTTAACATTTTAAACCTGCACAGGAAATAAGGCATGTGCGTTTTTATGGTTCATATTTAACAGGTGACAAAAACAAGGAATGGCTGCTTTAAAAATGAGTAACAGACTCAATTTTAAGTTTATATGTTAACATACAAACTTCTCTCAGTTCATCATAATTTCTATCAGAGAGCTGATCCCTTATTACACACTAAATAAAATCCTCAGTAGACTTTGACACCCAAAATAACAAATTAAATGTTTTATGTTGCTCTGTAACTTTTGGACATGCAAGAAGACAACTGAAATGTCCTTAAACATTTAGAAAATTAATTTCTGAAGTATAAATGAGAGGTTTTCATTTTACATCCAGAGGTCAAAGAAAATAGTTTCATAGACAACTATGTAATCATAAGGTTGGCTACGTTTGTTTAATTTGTTTGCCTCTTTTACATGGTCTGAGTAAAACACAACTGTTGATCCAGCGTTTGCTACAAAGCTGATTTACAACTATCGTCCTTGAGCAGGAAGTCAAACAAAAATATATACAGTGCCAGCAATTAAAAACAGGATGCAAACTATGAAAAACAAGTTGTAGGGTTACGACTGCAAGGATTACATTTTCATTTTTTCTAAAACACAATAGAAAATTCAAATTGATCTTCACTGCAGATGTTTAGATACATAACAGTAGTTTTCCTCATGTTTTATAAGAAACAGTGCAGTTAACTAACATTTCTTTTGATGAGCCAGAGTTGTTGGCTTAACGTCAGTTTCTATCTGCTACCCTTGGCCAGATGTTAAACTAGGCTCCCTCTGAGTAGAGTAGAATTAAATAAGAAAGAATGAAGAAAACACAAAATAATTAGGATGCAAACAGCACCTTGTAATAAAACAAAACTAAAATCTGCTTACAGATATAAAAAGAGGAGTGGAGTGAGGAGGTAAGAAGCCACAGGCATAAAACACATGAAGCATGTCTTCTTTCTCACTTTGAAAATGACCAAAAGTATTTAAAGTTGTTAAAGAGGAAGAGAGGTATGGTTGTGAAAATACATTTGGCAACAGCATTGTGTTGTTTTAGTTGTTTTGATCTGTTTTGCTGAAAACCTTCTCATGATCTTTTTTTTTCCTTAATATAGTCAGTCAAGTTCTCAATGCAGTCCATGAGATGAAAAATGCAACAGCACAGACTTAAAAGTTAATGCATGATCAGCAGAAAAACTACAAATAGTGATGAAAAGAGCTGCTTCAGAGCTCCAGCCATACTCAAAGTGTAACTGCAGATCTTTGAAAGACAGAAAAAGCATGCACATCCTAAAAATGGTTGCAAAAAGAGAAAAGTTCTGCACACCAGAAGCTGCTCCAAAGTCAGTTTAATGAAGTTTATCTCCGCAGACATGACCGACGAAGGGCGAGGACCCAAAACGTTACATCTGTGGTGATAAATCTAATTAGATTGACTCTGGAGCAGCTTCTGGTGTGCAGACCTTTTTCTCTTTTAACTGCAGATCTTTACCTCTGACAGCTTGTATTAATTCCTCTAAATACAGCCGGTATTCCTTTTCTTTTTTATAATCACATGCTGCCCGATGGATGTGTTGGTGTTTCAGTCTCCTCTTGTAAAGTGTAAAGTGCAGTTCCTCACATGACGCTGTGGATGTCCTCTCCTCTGATGATGTTAAAGATTAATAGCATCACCCTGGCAGTGCATTCTTTTATGAAGCCACACACTCTCTGTAAAAGAGCATTGTTTGATTTACATACATACATTTTATACTTTGGGAAACCTAAATATTTAATTTCACCATCAGTATAAGCTGTTGAGCTGGTTAAAGTGACCTGATCATGGACAAAAAAAGTCTAAACCTCCACAAACTTCATACATTTTAGACTTTCTCCCTCATTTAAATGCTTATTACGATCCTACACAAACATTTAGATAGAATTTTCATTTGTTATGTCCCTAAACTTAAAACTTCCTGTGTCTGGACTGTATAAAGGTGAGCTCTCCAGCTGTTTTAAAAGGTAATTTAATGCACATTTTGTTTTTTAAAGTAGCTCTTGATTTGGGACCATATTGAACGAGTGACTCTAGTGTTTACTCCATTATCCACCAGAGGTCAGTACTGTTGGTAAAAAGCTTCAAAAAACCTTTCCAGTTTTCCTTGATAAATTCTTTCCATCATAAAAAGAGAGGCTGTACTTTTATTTCATATTTTCCAAAATATTGCTTATTTGTTCAGAGGTGCTCTCCATCTGATGGTGTCTTTTTTCCTAGAATCTCTTGTTAAAACTTTTACTCATAAAAGCACAAACCCTTTTAAAAATGACTTTTTTTCTGAAGTTGAGGAAGTCACTAAATGAAGAACTGAAAGAATGCAGGGCTTAACCTCATTTTACACAAATGTAAATATGAATCACTTTTGTTGAATAATAACCATGTGAGCAAGGTTTTTTTTTTTTAACCTTGTTATGAAAGAATAAAAAACTTATACTGATGTTTCTTTTTGAACTACAAAAACTAAGGAGATCATCAGAGAAAAAAAAAACTTAATATTAATCAAACAACTCTCATTGGGAAAATCTGATTTTCTGTGTGAGCAGCAAATATTAGAAAAGACCTATAAAGGTATAAAGGTATCAAATTATGGTTAAAGGTGAAACCACATTATTCCCTCACATAAAACAAAAGAAGCACCATGCCTTTTGTCTACTTCTCTTTCTTTTTCACTTGTATTTTACTGTCTTACATTTATAACTGCGCTGTATTTATAGTTCTATTGCACTTATGTTTTTATGAAATTTTGTTTTACTTATTTCTGTCTACAACTCCAAAAAGTGCCTCCAAGAAAGGTGCTGCAAATTAGCAAACTGCTATAAACAATGAAAGCAGTGCATCTGCTTGTAAATTGTTCAATGTTACGCCGTAAGTGTAACTGTTTATCCATGTTAAATATGCAAAAATATATAAAGTCTTTATACGGGAGAAATCCTGCAACCTTTCTTTGGTGTCTTGACCCCCATTTTGGGAACCACTGATGTCAACAGAGCTCCTTCTTAAAACCAAACAAACAAATCTGTGAATATCATCAAATTTCAATTCTTCAAAAGCGTCAGAGTACTTCTATTAGCTAAATAGGAAAGGCCTCATACTGACCTCTGGTTGGCGGTATTAATTTTGACAGCACCTTTTAATTTAGTTTTACTTATAGTCTTTAACCAAAAATATCTTTCAGTTTTAGTCATAATTTAGCCATCTAGATTGTTTTAATTTTAGTCTAGTTTTAGCTGACGGAATTTGACAACGTTTTAGTTGAAAAAATCTACTGTAAATTTAGTTGACTAAAATATGAAGTGTAAAGTGTAAGGCATTTTTTATGTTTCCTTGAATTTCTGAAGTCATGTTTTACACTTGGATAAAAGGAAACAATAACCCTTTACTGAATGCTAGTAAAGTTTGAATGTATAAATTAACAGAAACAAATTGAACTTTTGTGTGAAATGCAGTCACCTTTATTTAGGCTACCTGGCAGAGCATCTCAGTTACAATACCAGAACTGACAACAAACAGTGAACCTGCTCTACATGAATATATCAACTCATAAAGAGAGGAGCTCTGATTGGATCGCTCCCCAACTTATCCCACCACCACCAAGCTAAGGCAGCTGTGATTGGATGTCCCCTCTTATCCAACCTTCCCACACAACCAAAGTAGCTGTGATTGGATATATTCCTAACTTGTCCCTACTTTCTACATGATCAAATTAGGTCTAATTGGATTTAGTCTCTGTCAAACATTTTAGTCTAGCTTTTATTTGTTGAAGAAAATGTCAGTTAATTTAGTTTTAGTTTTTGTCCATGTGCTCTTGTTTTTATTAGTTACTGTTTAGTTTACATCAGGGGGAAAAGGTTGTTGACGAAAACTATGACGAAAATAATTAGTCAACAAAATTAACACTGCTGGTTGATCAAAACCTGATTTTTGTGAACTTGCAACCTTGACAGTTCTTGTACAGTAGGAAACTTCAACGACCAATTTCTGTCTGATTAAACAAGCTGTGTAATTCTTTAAACAAAATATTTTTTAATGGCATGGGATTGTTTTAATATTGGTGTATGTCTATTTTTCACTGGTATGATTGCGCTGCAGGATTTTGGCCCGCCAACGGACTGCAGTTCATTATCTCCATGCTGCACCTGAAGGCACCACAGTGTGGCTCCAGTCTTCAGATGAGAAGAGGAGGGCTTGAAGCTCGGAGGTGGCTGCTGCTCCTCCTGTCTCCGTGTGGTTCAACTCTTGATGTTGTAGACTTACCAAACTCAAACGGAATATCCTCACACATCAACGTGCTGACGACTACAGAGGGAATATAAACACAGAAATTCTCCCGGGAGAAGAGAGATAGCAGCCTCGTGTTCCACCAGGAGCTGATATTTAACCCAACATCTGCAGGTAAACATATTGATTAGTAAAAGTGAAGATAACCTGCCGTTGTAATAGCCTCACATCCTTAACCATCATGATTCTGGATGGAAACGTGAGTGTAAACGGCCTTTAACGGCTCTCCGTGGTACGTTGAAGTCCAAAATTGATCGGAAAGCAAGTGCACGGATTTGATCATTTATTTTGTTTCCGATAACTTCTGAGAGGAAAAAGAAACTGCTGTCGATAATACAACAAGATATAATATCTTTATGAAGGCATCACATTTGGTCAAAGTTTGGTTTCGTTTCGTTTCTTTTCCCCTCGTTTGGAAGATGAAAAATCTATGCAAAAACTTCTCGTCTTTCAAGCTAACTCGCGTGAACAGTTGAACTTCCGGTGGTCACTTTCAAAATAAAACAAAATGTATTGAGTAACTGGACACTGTGGCTGGTGAATACTGCTGTAAAATAAGAATATAAATGTAACTTATTTTTTCCTAATTGACTGCAATTTTAACTAATATTGAGGATTTGCAGATTGTAAGAATTATGGCCAATACTGATGTTTAAACAAGAACTTGAATTCTAGGAAGAAACTTAATGACAAAATAAATAAAGTGGAAGGATTAACTAAGTCTATACCTCAAGATGTAAGTTCCGTCTTTTGTTTTCTTTAGTTACTCATACTCAAATAAAGACTTAAACAATCAGAACACATTGGTTTGTTGAGACAAGTCCAGGTGTGCTTTGGAAATTTTAACTGCACATGTTATTGCCTCAACAAAACAGCCATTAATTAATTAATTTTTACTGTAATCCACTGGATCTTTACATGCTTTATTTGTATTAAACTGCAAATTCAGTAACTTTGGAATAAAAGTCAACAGAATAAACAAGTTGGTATTGTGATTAAAGCAGACCTTGTTCTTCATTTTGAAACCCTAAAATCAGTAATGTTTGAGCTTATCAATACTGCTATCCAGCCCCATCACTTATTTTATCATGTCACTTGTGCTCAGATATTACTCACTTATAGCAGGGGGAAACAAGCTCCAAAGATATTAGAATCATTCATCCAATTCAACCAAAACACCCTGCTATCCAGCCCCATCACTTATTTTATCATGTCACTTGTGCTCAGATATTACTCACTTATAGCAGGGGGAAACAAGCTCCAAAGATATTAGAATCATTCGTCCAATTCAACCGAAACACCCTACCTTTTAATTGTCAGCTTTAAAAAAAATGGTAACTGTGAGTCCTGTTGGTTAAAATATGAATCCTGCATGGATAACTGTGTTGAATGCAAAGCAAGGTTAGAAAAATTACAGTTAAATGGATTTAAATTAATTGTTATCATAATGTGTTAAATACAACTACAAGAAAAGGTGATGAGAGGCTCAAAGGTTTCCATTTCTAAACATTTCCCGAGAGATGCACCTGTTTGTCCATTTTTATTAGGCATTTGTAGATACAAATTATCCTGTCCACGCTACAAAAAAGGAAATGTAGCACATAAAATTGGTACCTCTTTAAAACCATGGTAACAATTTGATGTGTCTCGAGATTTTAATATGATATACATGTAACATGATATAAATAATGGGAGGATTCTCACTCTGCCTGTTTAAGAGGTCCATTTACTACTGTCATACTTCAACACCAAACTGATGCAGACAGAGGATACTTCAACTAAGAAACAGCGACCCTTAGATTATTATTTTTTTTGCCTCTTTTGTGATTACAAACAGAATTTAAGGCTTCAGAAGGGTCATATTGTAAAATCAGGTATTGCCTAATAGTTGTTTGACATCAAATCAAAATAAATGAAAGTTAAGATGTTCTCAAAAACCACCATTTCTTTTTTCCAAACACTGACCGAATTATTTGCAGCTTCGTACCATGCAGGCCTGATGTGCATAAAAAAGACACAATATTATTCTGTAAATTGCAGAAATAAAAGATGTACTAATGTTACTTTTTACTGACATTGCTCAGTCCTGACAATCGACATTTTCAGAATTGTTACTTCCTCCTGTATCTAATTGAGTCTGTAAATATCAACAGGTGTGAAGCAACAGAGGGTGCCTTGTACGAGGGTGTGGCAGGTAGTGGTGGTGCCTCATAGCAAAAAGGTTGCTGGTTGGACTCCCTTGATAGGCAGGGCTTTTTCTTGTGGAGTTCAGGTCAGGTGTGAGCGTGTGTGCAAATTGTCAGCCCTGTGATTGGCTGACCACCAGTCCCACTTAGCTGTGACAGGCTCCTGCCCCCTGTGACCTAATAAGGGATAGAGCAGTATAGATAGTTATGTTTTCAGTCAACAAGAATAGGTGTAATTTTGCATACACTGGCAGACACACTCTAATAATACACAGTACGTTTTTCATTAAAAACAAACAAACAAAAAAATATATAATTGTTATAAGAAATTTAGTGACTCCTTATTGAAAAGATTTACAAACTCTCTGCATTTGATTGCAAATAAGTGAACCCTAATTGCCTGCTATGAAATATGATGACTCAATGTGACAAAGCAAGGCAAGAAATAAATAATGAAATTATTGATAAAGATAAGGCAAGGCAACTTTAGTAATAGAACATCATTCAATACACATAGCAATTCATAGTGCTTTACAGAGTTAAAAACAACAACATTAAGAGCATTAAAGACAGAACATTTGCAAAGGTAGGGCAGTAGAATATAAAATATTGGAGAATTTCAAAGTGAAAAAGGAGAAACAAAATATAAAAATCTAACTGATGAGTCTTTTGGTATCAAATAAAATAAAAAAACTAAGCTTTCAGAATTTACATGAACTGTTTAATAATCGTTCAGTGGTACTTTTTCAAGAGGCTGAATTTTGATTTTATTTTGAAAGGCTCATTTCCTCTTTTCTCGTGAATACATGGATGCTTCACGGAGCTGAATCGGTCTGTCTCTCCTGCACACTGTTTGGGTGAATTTGAGCAAAGTGACAGAAGTATTCAGACAGAAGCTGCCTCTGAGTCTTAAATGATCTGATGTAAGATGTGAAATGTTCCTGCCGTCCAAACCACACATGATAATAAAAGCTGAACTGAATTTTCCTCATCTGCTCCGGGCCTGTTCGCTTGTCACATGTGGTGGCATGTCTTGTTGGTGCCCACATAGAAACCACACCCTTGTTTGGCTGCCATTCATTTTGGACTGACGCCATACTTAAACATGTGAGTCTGAAGATAAAGTCGATGAGCAGTAAATAATTCACCAACAGATATTTGTATTTACAGAAACATGTAATGCACTAAGAGAAACTTAAAGATAAATTACAGAGTTGAAGAAATACATTTATCTGCTTCTCTGATTAAAGTTAAATCAATAACTTTAGTTCAGTTCTTGACAATACTGATGTGAACAGGTGACTAAAATGGCTCATGTCTTAGCTACAAGTATTACTAAAACCAGGGTCCCGTGGGTCCTGTCAGGTCTGATAGAGTCTGTAAGCAGAATTTTAAAATTCAAGGTCATGAAAGGATTTTAAAAAGTTCTATTTTTAGATGTGAGAGGTCTCATTTTTTATCAGCATGTATTTGGAGATATAGCCAAAAACTCACTTATAACACTCTCTGGTTAGCATGGGCGTGCCCCAGTATAATCCCGGGTGGACTCTGGTGTCGTGTCCCCCCCTCCTGTTACATTAACGTTTGTTGAAGGTACAATACAAGTCACACACCACTTAAAAACACTGTTTGACAATTATAACCGTTGAAAGATTACAGCCCTCCCTGCGATCCTCGCTGTGGTTTGGTCTGGACATACGTGAGTATTGCGATTAAGTAAGTGCATTAAAACACTCAACAGTTAATAAATTATTTATCTCTCCACCTGATCAACAAGCACACAGAACATGAAAAGCAACATTTCAACTCCTTTGTCCATCTTTTAAATAAACCAGTACAGTGGTTCTGCTAATTAACAGGGTGTTAATTGTTAAGCTAAAATGAAATTTGCTGTATGTAGCACAGCTGTTCATCTTGGTTTGCAATGAATCGGCAAATTGTCCTGAGTTTCTCACCGGTGCTATGCAAACGGCCTGATGCAACAGGCTGTGACAGTCAGGTGACATACTGACATCCTCATCCTCTCATTTATGACACAAATATTACACTATTTTAGATTTCTGGAGTGAGATATTATTGTCCAGATTAAATTCATTTATCAAGGCTATTATTACTTTGAGTTTGATGTTCTATTGTAGATTTATTGATTTAAAAAGAAAGTAGTGATAACTGTGACTTACATGTTCACTTGAGCAGACTCAACGAAAGTAAAGATAAACATGCATACACAGAGGTTATTGCAGGGTAAGGTTGGCAGTGCTGTGGTTTTCCTTCTGGTTAAGCGTGTCACTCACTCGGTATAAGTTGCTGACTCAAAACTGAAGGGCATCACACCATCATGTTCCTCCTCAGTGTTTTACAGCAGCTGTCAGACACTAAGAAACTATTCATTTGCCCACTCATTACACATACTGTGTGTGACACATTTATTGTGTAAAACACTGATTCATGGGTTGTGGAGACACTCAGATGGTGGCTGGTGGTGCTTCATTGGCTAGATCTCATGTTCTTATTTTTACATATTTGCGATTGTTTTACCAGATCTGACAAACCTGTGAAGTGAAGACTCTTTTACTGTCAAGCCGATGCCCCTCACCCTGACCTCTGTTTAACTGTGCTCTAAACTATTTTACAAGTTATACAGCTCACAGGCTGTTGACTGTCATGAACGTTTCTTCTGTTGAGGCTTAGAGTTTGTCAGAGATTCATCTGGTTTAAAAATGTCTGTGTCAGTCTGCGCCAATCTGTTAAGTTACCCTATTAGCCTCCTCCTGAAGTGTCACTAGGTTAACCACCTTGTGACAATAACAAACAAAATCAGAGTGGCTAGCATTCACTATTTTTCTACTAATACTATGATTATGTATCCATTAAACTGGATCCAGCCAAGGTTCTCTGCATCAGAGACTTCTCAAATTTTGCTGTGACCTCAGCAAAACAATTTAAATTCAATCAAAGTTTATTGTTAATCTGTATTATGTGCTTGGATTATATGATTGAAATATGCATTTATGCAGCTTATTTTGATATCAGATCCTGTAGCTCTGGGCTGTTGATCAAATGTCAGTTTCATTCACAAAGAGGAACAGCCATCTCAATCAGAAAGAGCACAATGATGAGTCTGAGCCTCGAGGTTTGAATAATGGAAATGTAATGTAATTGTCCTTTTTACTGAGCATTTGGGTAAATCAGTGGAAGCACAGCTGTAGTTAGTATAATGTTCAGTGTTTTGGTTGATTGCTGCTCATTGTTACAGCTGCTTGGATTACTGGGGCCCTGGAAAGTAAAAGAGACACTGCTTTTAGTAACATCTCCATCTTTTCTCAAAGTGTGACCAATCAGAGCATCAGCTGTGAAAGAGGCCTGCAGTTATTATTACATCAGAGAGGCAAACTGACCATCACACCATCACGAAGGAGCTAATGGAGTCAGTTATCTTTAGCTGTACGTATAAAGAATGTAAGAATGTCCAGTAGAAGTTTAACTGGTTTTGTTTACCATGAGAAAGAAGCACATTGTCCCTCTTCTCCACTTCTCCATGAGTCATGTCCCAGGCACGCTGGCTCCCTGAAGTAAAGAGGGTCAGCTCATTTTTCCTCTAACCAGCCTACTTACCCACAACAACCAGTGGAAGAGGAAATAATTAGATCCATAAGGATGCTCTGAGAAACTTTTAGTTTGTGTCAGTGTCAGCACTCCCTGCTGAAAAAGCAGTCTTCCTTTCGCTGATCTTTTCTGTTTCACGTAAATGTGTGGTGTCTTCTGCTGAAAATAATAAAAATGCCAGTTTAGCATCACCGCTCCAGAGCCGCAAAACAAGGGGATATTTGTGCGGTCATTAGTGCTGCAGAGAAACCTGCAAGGTGCTCCAAGGACTCATGGACTGTTGCTTCAAACTGAGGAGCTCATGCTGACCTTTGAACTTTAAGTGAGCAGGTGTTTTACTGTTATTTTACCTTGTTCAAACAAGGTGATGCACAGCAGGTAGCTTGTTGATTTAGATCAGGGTGTGCAGCAGATAAGTCTTGAATTTTGATGATTGTAACTTTAGTTTATTCGTGATGAATAACTAACTTCCCTGGCTGCTCTGTGTGCCTTTAATTGCCCCCCAGAGACAAATAAAGTTTTTGAATTTGAATTTGAAAACTGGGCTGAATAGGACCCGAGACGACAAGGAAACAACAAGCAAGTGAACAGTTTTTATTTATAAAGCACGTCTGCAAAAGATTTGTGTAAGTGTAATGTGCTTGACAAGAAACTTTAAACAAGATTACGAGAATTATCAACTGTCACAGTCTTGACAAGTATACTGAAATCAATTTTATGAAATCACACACACCACTCACTTTACAATTATCAAACACCAAGAGCATAAAGTTTATCAAGTAAAGCCCTGGAAAAACAAGCCACACGTACAATAACCACACAGGTGATCACATCCACACACATAAAGAGAAGTAATCTGTATATGTTTGTGAGACGGGAATTTTGCTGTGAACACAGGGGCAGCAGTGATGACTGTCAGGACCACAGGTAGTTTGTTAAAGAAGGGAGGACCACAGTAACTGAAGACTCCCTCCCTGAACTTTGATCTGATTATGGAATGACCCAGAACCCTTTACCTGAAGACATGAGGGGCTGAGAAAGATTGTAGATTGATAACTGGTCATAAATTCACTTATTAGCTGAACCACAGAACGGTTTACCACACCAAGCAGATTGATAAGTTAATCTGTTTATCGATTTATTTCTAACTATATCAGTGTTGATGTTGTATTTCATTACCAAATGTCTGTGATCCCGGCCACACTGCAGTTTCCCCTCATGGAGTAAAGTGTTTTAGGACCACATTGTAGTGAGAGCGGACTATTTTTAAGCTCTTTTGTCGGCATTGTTGAAGTAAAATCCTTTTAAAAGTAAACAGACTTGTGAAGACGCCCTTTGATAGCAGAACAGAGTTTCCCACTGTGGTGGTAGGTGTGCCGGATGGAGGCTGGGTTCACTGTTGCTTCATCTAGAAGTTTATTTTGGTGTGTATCTGCTCTATCAACAGTAACAATGAGCAATTTATTCTATGAAGTCTTTCCAATAGCAAAATGTGTTTCCCTCATCAGATTTTCTGTTTTGACAGCAGGTGAACTACAATTATGGAGCCTTGTTTTTGTTGGGGTAACATATCTGAGTGATAATCCCAGGACGGAGCAGTTCAGGATAACATCAGCAACAAGCAGCTGAAGGAAAGTGTTTAAACTGAGACATAAGAAGCTTTATCTTCTATCTGAGACATTGTGTTGCAATTTGTTTGTATGCATCAGTGACATATTAGAGGACATCCCACCCATGTGTGAGTGTTTTATTTTTAAATAACTTCTTATTGGTTTTTACATTCACAAGGCAAGAAGTGACAACATGAAAAGGAAGAATGCATGTCTTTATACGTTCTACTATTGCAAAACATAAACTATTAGGGGGCTCTCTGCTCTGAAAACTGATGATGGTTTTATCCAGGGTTTAATTTTTTTAGATAAATAGATTATAGGGGTTGTATAAGCTTGTCGACTAGTCAGTTTTGCTGCTGTGTGACTGTTGTTGCTTGAAGTCAACTAGTTACTTATCACATGATTAGATGTTAGAAACAAAGATCCTTAGAGGAGACTGCAGATAGTGACATTCGTGGTCATCCTGATAGAGACCTGGCGTCCTTGTGTTTTTACATTCAAACTAGGATCATAAATTAAAAACTGAGACTTATCAGTATGATGACAGTGAGTAGATTGTGCACATGCCTTATTGGTGAATACGCTGTTGAAAGTCAGTTTCATCCTGTCGTTGTTTGTACTTGCTGGCAGCAACATCAGGAGTGTACTTTACAAGTACATGCTGTTGATTACCTCTTGTTTTTGTATGACATCAACAGCAACTTGTTGATATCAACTCCACTTTTATTACTTGACAGTCAACTTTAAAATTCTGAAGTTGTGCACCCCCCAGTACATAATAGATAGCTGCACAGTAAGGCTGGGCGATATTACCTAATCTCAGTATCACGATTAATTGAAGCTCTTACCTCGATTACGATTAATGAACGATTATTTTATGCTATGCTGGAAAAAATTGGTGGTGTTGCAGACGGTCATCGAAACGGTCTTCCTGCAGTATTTACACTTAACTTCAAGCTCTACAAGGTCCTCTGATAGATTGGCGCATTTCTCCTCCATGTTGGCAGTGCGTCCTTCGCTCTTGGCGAAAGTGAATTCAGACTGTATGGGGGGAGCACAGTCATGTGACTTACACAGGGAAAATAATCGAAATAATTGACATGAGTAAAATTACTTCGATTAGTGGGTCTAAATGTCTATTTCGATTATTTTTTTCGATTAATTGCCCAGCCCTACTGCACAGTTTAGCAGGTCAGTGCTGGTGCCTCATGACAAGAGGGTTGCTGGTTCGATTCCCAGAGTTGGTCATTGCCACTGACCAAAAAAAAAAGCTCATTAGGTTAATTTGTGACTCTAATTTGCCCTTAGGTCTGAGTGTGTGTGTGAATGGTTGTCTGTCTCTACATGTCAGCCCTGTGATCAGAGGGCAGCTAGTCTAGGGTGTGCCCTGCTGTTTGCCCAATGTCAGCTGGGATAGGGTACAAGACCCCTGTGACCCCAAAATAGATAAGTGTTATTGGTAATGGATGGATGGATAGATGGCAGATAAATATTTAATTGATCCAGGTAGAAATTCATTATGAACTTGGAGAGTCTGGGTTTCAATAATTATGTTACCAGGAATGCACAATTAAGTTGGAAGTTCTCTTTGGGATGTTGGGCAATCTTTTATTTCCCTGAGTTTTTCAGCATGTAAGTGTACATGGTTTACCAAGCTGTGACGTAATTCTCAGCTCTGACATTAGACTTCTGAGGTAAACATTATGCACCAATAGTCTGAGTAAAAACTTTGCCGTTTGCTTTCACTCATACAAGTCAGCCAGATAACTTCAGGACATTTTGCGTTTTTTTTCTGTGTGAATGGAGTCTAACATTTAACTCATAACTGATCTGTAGAGCCTAACCGTGTCTCTCTATATTTGTTTTGTCCTGCAGCTTTTTTAACAAATTTTTATTTCCTCCTTTGGTCACCGTTTCACTTCTTTAAATCCAAGAAGCTTCTTGAAGTCACCAGACCAGACATTTAAAACATGTGGACAGTCAGATAGATACACATGCAACCAGAGGCCTGCAGCTTACGTCATGTGTTTGCTCTGCTGGTAAGCTTTGGTCAAACATGACTGTCTGAGTTTGTCCTTGTCATCCTGTCATGTGATGCTGGGATGGCTTATCTAATGTGTATTTGACTATCATGGGAGTGTGTGTCCAAGTGGTTTTTTTTTTATATGCATGGTTTGGAAAAGATTTAAATGAGGATATCCTTGTTTTTAATGCCTAACTAACTCCAGTGTAAACATGTCATGAGAATGTCCACTGTATTCTCATTTTGTTTATTTCATGATCAACTCATCTATAGATTATATCTCTCAACTCCTTTGTGCTTTTGCAGTCATTAATTTTAATGCATTTTTCCTCAAAACCCTGACTTTAACCCCTCTGTGTGTTTCTGTGTGTGCAGGGGTGATGGTGGTCCCATATGAGGGCCAGTCTTACTCAGCTCTGAGAAGACAGTGCCAGCAGAAGGGAGTTTTGTTTGAAGACCCTCTGTTTCCAACAACAGACCAGTCCCTGTTCTACCAGAGCAATCGCATCGGCAGAGTCACCTGGAAACGTCCCAAGGTGAGAGAGAAAAATAGATAGCAACAAGACTGATAAAGTTCAGGTAGGTCTTTTCAAAGTATTGTCCCCAAATGCATTATTCAAATTCTTTTCTTGGTCTGAGTTTATGGAAGTTACTCCTCAGTTGTTGATTTTGGTCAAAGAGTTAGTGACAACTTCACTAACCACTGCACATGATAGAAAAAAACAAAAGGAATGTGGGCCAAAGAAGTAAAGAATTGTAATTAATTTTCACATAATATTGTGCATTTTCATCACTGGCCTGGGCTGGACTTGTCTCAACTTTCCTCTCTTTCCTGTCTCAGATTAATTTTGGTCTTTTTGATTCCACTGTAAGGTTTTAAGTGAGCTATGTTAATTCAAGTGTCACCATTAAGAGTGTTAAGAGAGGGCTGTCCAATATGGAAATCAAAATCAATCATTCCTGACTTCAAAATGTTTTATGACTTACCAAACTCTCCTGTACTTTTTAATAGTGTTTTGTGTTACTGCTCGCAATGATCTGGAGCAAAACTCTCCTCACTGTGACAAAACAGCCACAGACCACGATCTGTTTTTGCTGTTTTTTGTGGATGTCGTGGAAGTTTTGCGGCCCACCTTCATTGGGGAGGTATTATCAAAGTTTACACTGTATCGCAAAACAAATTGCCTGGTACTACATGTGGAAATGCACCATTGGATGGAGGCAAAATGTGCTTGTGTACCACAAATACTTCTCTGAGGGATTCAGCTGCATCTCAGTTTAAATGGCCAATAAAAAGGGGCAGTAGGAGGAAATGTAGGTTTGTGGACATGAGACAAGTTCAGAGGAGGGCATGCAGAGGAGGAGAGATAACATTGACTCAATAGGAAGAGGAATTTATGGAATTTGCCCCACTGATATTTAGTTCTTACTCTCATCATTTTGTTTGTCTGCATGTGCTCGTCATGTTTGCTGCTAAACAAATATTTAAGCAAGTGTTTGGACTGCATAACAACACAATAGGAGCTACGAACACAGTGGACAGGGCTTACCACAAGTATCAGCTGACTGCCAAACAGAAGACTGCTCACATAGTTACGGCTCCCTGCTTTTCCCTTTGTTGGCTTAAAATTAAAAAATAAATACATACATAATTTAATTAATTAAACATGAGTGAAATTTTAAAATAAGTACTTGAAAAATAATTTCAAAATTAAATGAAAGTGTTTTTCCCGGCTTAAATGACTTTCATGTGTGGTTCCCAGAGTTGAGCAAATTCTTGACATTTGCCTTTAGCAATATGAATGAGTCTTCCTAAGCAGAAACAGTCTGAAAGTTCTTTAATCCATGCTCCTCTGGCACAGTGCAGTAGCTCTCCTAGCCTGAAGAAGTCCACAGTCCAATATTTTGTCTGTTTCTTGTTGTATACATTTTGCAGGATATGTTCCAGATACACAGTTTGACATTTAACAGTATTTTGGTTTTAAACATTTCTGACATACGTTTTATAGCATTCTTCCAGAATTCTGAATCTTGTGACAACTCCATAAACAATGAAGAGAACTTTTCCTGTTCATACATTTAGTACAGATATCTGGGATGTTAACAGACATGCATTTAAGTTTAAGAGGAGTTTTATTTGACCTCATTAAGCATTTATATTATAGTAGTATGAAATGTGTATTTATTTTCTGCTTTTAAACAAGCTTCATTCTAGTCTGAGAAACCACAGTTTCATATTTTTTTTTTAAAGCATGGCATTTATTTTCCATTAACAGTTTGTATCTTCTTGTATACATTGCTTAAATAAGGTTACAATTCTACATTTTTATTAATCTCTTCATAACACT
The DNA here is from genome assembly GCA_037902135.1 of Cetoscarus ocellatus. NCBI lineage: Eukaryota > Metazoa > Chordata > Actinopteri > Labriformes > Labridae > Cetoscarus > Cetoscarus ocellatus. The sequence goes on from JBAMNC010000193.1 coordinate 382,016, forward strand.
GTAGAACTATGAATAATTTATGGGCCTCTCATTCATGTTGTGTGTACAGTGTTTAAAACTGTAAAAGATCGACAGCGGGTGTTCAAATAGGCTTCAGGAATATTTCAAAAATCTTAGATAAAAAAACAACAAATCTTTTTTATGCTTGCACAGAATTCACTGTTGCCATGCCTTGAAAGTACAGAGGTTGTTCAAGGAGAAGGACTGGGGTGATATTTGTGGTAATTTAATGGAAATCTTTCCCTTTGTTCGTGCAGACTCATGTTTTGTATATCTGTGTAGATCCAAAGTTCAATAACCTTGACCGTGTACCTCCAAAATGTTTTTATTTTATTCACAAATGAGAGAGGACATTAGTGCAAAGCTTAAGGAAAATCCCCAAAGTTTTCTTCAGATATTGTTTTCACAAGCCAGAGATAAAAATGAGACCCAATGACCTTTTATCTATAAAATGACCTGCTAAGCCAACAGTGAATTAGTCTGAATTCCACTGGATCTTAGCAAAGACTAAACATCTGGTTTGAAATGTAAACAGTTTGTATCTGGAGATGTGACATTTATCCCCAGCTGTTTACAATCTTAAGTTGACCCTCTGACAAAATGTTTCTACAAGTAAAAGAATCTGACCGAGATCATACTGTAACCTTCTAAAAAAAATTTCGATGCTTAGAAAGATAGAAATCCACTGACTGATAAAGTGTTTCAGTAACAATAGGCAAATATCTTCAGTCTAAAATAAACATGTAACCTGGTAGGGGTCCCTTTGTGTTAAAAATCTAAACACACTACTGGGTTTATTAAGTGTGTGGAAAACTGCACTTTTAAACTATTTTAAGGCTTTCTGGCCTTCATTGTATAGAGGATAGAGGTGATACTAAGAGAGGGAGAAAGAAAGTAAGAATGAAATGATGTTTGATGACCAAAAGGAAGAATCATTGAGGGAAAAAAATACTCTTCATCGCACATTACATTATTTTAGTTATCAAAAGAGAGCTAACACAAATGCGTAATAGTTTCTGCGTGTCCACTTCTCAGACCAAAAAATAAAAGAATAGAAAAAAGTTTTTTTAAAAAATTGATAAAAGGCAGGACCTCCTGGGTGATGAAGAGGGCCGATGAATGAGCAAAAGCAGGATTCAAATCCATTTCTGGGGATTCTGTACATGGGGCATGCTGGCAAACTGCTCAGCTACCAGTGTAATTTGAAATAGCAGCTTTGACCTTCAGTGGCCTTGCACGCATGAACGAAGAACGGACGACTTAAAATGCCCAGTCATCATGATTACAGTCATCTTGTTTTCTTCAGAGTTAAAGCTGCTTCTGTCTGTTGGCAGATGCTGCTGGACACACTTTTTAACATATTATACTTCTAGATTGTTTGACTTTTAATTATTGTTGCATCTTTTATGTTTCATGCATTGCCAGCCTGATAGATGTCAACAAATTTCTCCTTAAAGGTATAACAAAGACAACCTTAAAGTAGGACTGAAAAATATATCAGAACTTTGCAATTAAACCTGAGTAGGCACATTAGTCACATTGAAGACTGGCTATCTTAGTCACATGACTCAAATCCCATCATGCAGCCATGTTGTTTTGTTTAGTGTGTACCAAAAATGTTAAATTTCTCATTTCCATGATTATCTACTGCAGAAGTCTGTCTGATATCAGAATGGACTACAGTGCATGCAGGGTTTATATGGTCTTTCCATGTGAAATGTTACAGGTACAACAGTGTTACAGTTTAGATAGTGACCATGTTGGAGATATTAGCTGATTATCATTTATGTCATATTCCAGTTTTCATCCTCTAATGTGTTTGTCAACAAACACCCAAACAAGGAGGCATTTGTTCCTCTCTCCATCTCTAAAATCTGTGCTGAGACATCGACAAAGGCTCAGCACAACAGGGTGAGGAATAAGAGTTAAAACATGGCACTTCTCATGTAGACGGCAAGCTACAAGTTTATTTGTAAAGTCTGTGGAGAAATGTGTAGCTAAACTCTCCCTCAACTGTGAGTGTGTGTGTCTGACAGCTGCTGTCAGAGAGCTGCAGTGTGCAATGAAACAAGTGGGTTAGTAGGAAAACAGCTCAGAAATCCAGTTTAATATGCTGCAAAAAAAAAAGACATTTTTTCTGAAAGTTCTTTTAAATATTACAGAAGGAAAAAATACCGCAATATCTCTTTTTTCAATGTTGTTTGGCCCTACCTTGAACCTTGAACATTTGAAAAAGTATTAACCACACTGTAAATACTTCATTAGCTAAGATTAATACATTTGCATGAAGGCAAAGTCGTGTGTGTGGTGTCAGTGGTTGCAAGTGAGAAGTGAGTCAGATGATCCCAGGGAGACACACACACTGTTAATGATACAAGCTTACATTTACAGGAGATAGAATGGTACATGCTCATAGTTAGAGATGTTTTTTGCTATTATTGCCTTTGTTTTCCAGGAAGGTTCTGTGTCTGAGCTGAATGTCTGCTTTGTGGCTTACCGCAGTATTTGACGTTGATCATACAAAAAAAGATACCAACATGACACATGTGGTCTCCAGGGAGTCAGATCCAGGCGAAGTCAAGAACCAGAAGGCCAGCTTTGCGATATAATGATTTGTATAGCGTGATGACTCCACCCAGGGTTCATTAAGGATCTCTGCAACTGTGATTCAGGGCTCTTTCTGATGCTACACTTCCTGCGTGAAGTTGATTGCCTGGAGAGAGACCTCAGCTGAGTGACTTTATTTGTGATCTGATTTGTTCAGCAAATTGACTGATTTATGCCTGTGTCCAAACTCAACTAAATTATCATTGTCCTCTTCCTGTTCCATTATACTTTGAGTACAGCTCTCCTTCTAACACATACAATAATCACAGGTTTTTGTTGTTCTGAGGAGTTTTATTTAGTTTATGCAACAGTTACGACTGCAGCTGTTTAATACTTCCAGCTTAGCTGAGGGAGAAACATGATGCTCATAATGGAAATATTATCGAAAAGCTTTTTGGCCTCCGTCTGCAGCTGTTCACAATGTGCTCTGTCTTCGTGCACACACACAGACTCACAAAGGCATGAAGTAAAATATGCAATTTAAACAAGAGACACATTGTGCACACATTTGAATAAGTTTCTTGAACCTTCATATTTACGTGCTGAAATGTCTTTCTGCCTGTTTACTCCCCACAATCCTTTAATTTACTGAGTCTAAACTTGTATTTTGTAAGACTTTAAGGCAGAAGGTTAATCTTATCAGCACCAAAAGTACAATGAGTTTGGAAGATGAATATGATGGTTTGACTGTGTTTTAATGTGAACTCTAAAATATATATACTATTAAGTTCGATTTAAAACTAACATAGCACTAACACAGTTTTTTAATATCCCATTGGTGGATTCTGCTTATTAGCACAGCTTTTTCCTAAGCTGAATGTGTATAACATGCTATTAAAGTCAATTATTGATGATCCTAGTCGATGAATAATTAAACAGGAATTTCAAGCTCTCTCAAATCGATCAATATTATGGATTTGTGCAGGAACTGAAGACAGTATAAACTTCAGATTGTTTTTCTCTTAACCAATCAGGCTCTGTAGCAAATGAGACCTTTAGACGGTCTCAGAGGAGAACCACTCAAAGTTTTGTCTGTGTGGGGGTGTTTCTGTACCGTACCATTCATGCTACTGTATGTTTAAAAGGGTTCAGTATGTGGACTTAAAATAGTGACCTCTAATTTGTCATATTCCCACACAGAGAGGGACTTTGTGATGATTTCTGGCTACACATTCATCTGCTGGTCCTGTTCATATACCAAAGAAAAAATATGACAATATAGACATTTTAATCCTAAATTGTAATCCTCTGATAGCATGGATCATATGATTTAAGTTCATCTTAAAGCCCTTTGTACCCATTTAAAGGTAGAACCTGTTAATAAGGTGGGGTATAAGCGTTTTGTAGGTCTGTCTTTGCTGTACATCGTTTGTGGTTTTCTGGGGTGTGTGCGCCTTGGTTTATCCCTGTCCTATCATTTGGCTTCTGTCCTGTTAGGCTCCCTCTCTTTTACTCTGTGATGTGTTTTGCTTTGAGCTTTCAAAAGCGTATTCTTCTTTAATCCAAGAGTGTGTTACTCTGTATTTACCTTGGGACGGTCAACTTAGCAGCACTGTGGCTCACGCCCTACTTCACAATCATCCACGGCTGGCAGCTGCCTGCTTGACTGCCTCTTATATCGCTGACCACTGAACCGCTCCCATGAAGCTGAAGGAATAAAAGATAAAGTAAACTGTATAGTTTTGTTTTAAAAGAATTTTACAAGAAAAGTTGGACAGCCCAAATTCACAATCACCCATCTTGTATGATGCCTTCAAAGAGGTGGGTTACTGTGATTTTGGTCCAAAGGGCAAAGGTCAGGGTCATAGGCCTTGTGTTAATCTCTTGCTTG
>JBAMNC010000194.1:0-61187 GCA_037902135.1 Cetoscarus ocellatus
AAAAATATATCAGAACTTTGCAATTAAACCTGAGTAGGCACATTAGTCACATTGAAGACTGGCTATCTTAGTCACATGACTCAAATCCCATCATGCAGCCATGTTGTTTTGTTTAGTGTGTACCAAAAATGTTAAATTTCTCATTTCCATGATTATCTACTGCAGAAGTCTGTCTGATATCAGAATGGACTACAGTGCATGCAGGGTTTATATGGTCTTTCCATGTGAAATGTTACAGGTACAACAGTGTTACAGTTTAGAGAGTGACCATGTTGGAGATATTAGCTGATTATCATTTATGTCATATTCCAGTTTTCATCCTCTAATGTGTTTGTCAACAAACACCCAAACAAGGAGGCATTTGTTCCTCTCTCCATCTCTAAAATCTGTGCTGAGACATCGACAAAGGCTCAGCACAACAGGGTGAGGAATAAGAGTTAAAACATGGCACTTCTCATGTAGACAGCAAGCTACAAGTTTATTTGTAAAGTCTGTGGAGAAATGTGTAGCTAAACTCTCCCTCAACTGTGAGTGTGTGTGTCTGACAGCTGCTGTCAGAGAGCTGCAGTGTGCAATGAAACAAGTGGGTTAGTAGGAAAACAGCTCAGAAATCCAGTTTAATATGCTGCAAAAAAAAAGACATTTTTTCTGAAAGTTCTTTTAAATATTACAGAAGGAAAAAATACCGCAATATCTCTTTTTTCAATGTTGTTTGGCCCTACCTTGAACCTTGAACATTTGAAAAAGTATTAACCACACTGTAAATACTTCATTAGCTAAGATTAATACATTTGCTTGAAGGCAAAGTCGTGTGTGTGGTGTCAGTGGTTGCAAGTGAGAAGTGAGTCAGATGATCCCAGGGAGACACACACACTGTTAATGATACAAGCTTACATTTACAGGAGATAGAATGGTACATGCTCATAGTTAGAGATGTTTTTTGCTATTATTGCCTTTGTTTTCCAGGAAGGTTCTGTGTCTGAGCTGAATGTCTGCTTTGTGGCTTACCGCAGTATTTGACGTTGATCATACAAAAAAAGATACCAACATGACACATGTGGTCTCCAGGGAGTCAGATCCAGGCGAAGTCAAGAACCAGAAGGCCAGCTTTGCGATATAATGATTTGTATAGCGTGATGACTCCACCCAGGGTTCATTAAGGATCTCTGCAACTGTGATTCAGGGCTCTTTCTGATGCTACACTTCCTGCGTGAAGTTGATTGCCCGGAGAGAGACCTCAGCTGAGTGACTTTATTTGTGATCTGATTTGTTCAGCAAATTGACTGATTTATGCCTGTGTCCAAACTCAACTAAATTATCATTGTCCTCTTCCTGTTCCATTATACTTTGAGTACAGCTCTCCTTCTAACACATACAATAATCACAGGTTTTTGTTGTTCTGAGGAGTTTTATTTAGTTTATGCAACAGTTACGACTGCAGCTGTTTAATACTTCCAGCTTAGCTGAGGGAGAAACATGATGCTCATAATGGAAATATTATCGAAAAGCTTTTTGGCCTCCGTCTGCAGCTGTTCACAATGTGCTCTGTCTTCGTGCACACACACAGACTCACAAAGGCATGAAGTAAAATATGCAATTTAAACAAGAGACACATTGTGCACACATTTGAATAAGTTTCTTGAACCTTCATATTTACGTGCTGAAATGTCTTTCTGCCTGTTTACTCCCCACAATCCTTTAATTTACTGAGTCTAAACTTGTATTTTGTAAGACTTTAAGGCAGAAGGTTAATCTTATCAGCACCAAAAGTACAATGAGTTTGGAAGATGAATATGATGGTTTGACTGTGTTTTAATGTGAACTCTAAAATATATATACTATTAAGTTCGATTTAAAACTAACATAGCACTAACACAGTTTTTTAATATCCCATTGGTGGATTCTGCTTATTAGCACAGCTTTTTCCTAAGCTGAATGTGTATAACATGCTATTAAAGTCAATTATTGATGATCCTAGTCGATGAATAATTAAACAGGAATTTCAAGCTCTCTCAAATCGATCAATATTATGGATTTGTGCAGGAACTGAAGACAGTATAAACTTCAGATTGTTTTTCTCTTAACCAATCAGGCTCTGTAGCAAATGAGACCTTTAGACGGTCTCAGAGGAGAACCACTCAAAGTTTTGTCTGTGTGGGGGTGTTTCTGTACCGTACCATTCATGCTACTGTATGTTTAAAAGGGTTCAGTATGTGGACTTAAAATAGTGACCTCTAATTTGTCATATTCCCACACAGAGAGGGACTTTGTGATGATTTCTGGCTACACATTCATCTGCTGGTCCTGTTCATATACCAAAGAAAAAATATGACAATATAGACATTTTAATCCTAAATTGTAATCCTCTGATAGCATGGATCATATGATTTAAGTTCATCTTAAAGCCCTTTGTACCCATTTTAAGGTAGAACCTGTTAATAAGGTGGGGTATAAGCGTTTTGTAGATCTGTCTTTGCTGTACATCGTTTGTGGTTTTCTGGGGTGTGTGCGCCTTGGTTTATCCCTGTCCTATCATTTGGCTTCTGTCCTGTTAGGCTCCCTCTCTTTTACTCTGTGATGTGTTTTGCTTTGAGCTTTCAAAAGCGTATTCTTCTTTAATCCAAGAGTGTGTTACTCTGTATTTACCTTGGGACGGTCAACTTAGCAGCACTGTGGCTCACGCCCTACTTCACAATCATCCACGGCTGGCAGCTGCCTGCTTGACTGCCTCTTTTATCGCTGACCACTGAACCGCTCCCATGAAGCTGAAGGAATAAAAGATAAAGTAAACTGTATAGTTTTGTTTTAAAAGAATTTTACAAGAAAAGTTGGACAGCCCAAATTCACAATCACCCATCTTGTATGATGCCTTCAAAGAGGTGGGTTACTGTGATTTTGGTCCAAAGGGCAAAGGTCAGGGTCATAGGCCTTGTGTTAATCTCTTGCTTGGGGATGTGATAGCGCCACACTTTGAAGTATTTTCTCAAGTGAACGAATGTTAACTCAACTAAAGGATGAACTGAGAGGATGGTTAAGACCACAGGCCAAAGGGTCATATGTTTATTTCTTGATTGGGAATGTGATTTCTCCACAACATGCTGCAGTACTTTCTCAAAATTATGAACACATTTTCACTCTGACTCCTAGATTAAGTAAATAGATTGGGGAAGCTATAGGTCAAAGGTCAAAGGCCTTGTGTTAATCTCTTGCTTGTGGACGAGATATCTCCAGAACTCGTTGAGGTATTTTCTTTTAATTTTAACAAATGCTTGCTCTGACTCAAGGGAAATAAAACATGTTTAGGATGTACAAGGTCAGGGTCAAACTCACTGCGATCACAAATTTTGACACAAAAGATGCATCAGTACCACTAAAACCGCAGTTTGTAAAAACCCATCTGCAGTGGGCTCTCAACTGAATAAAACTGACCAAGAGTGGAGACCAGAGAGTGTAAAGAGACTGAGACTCACCCCCACCCGCCTTCACTGTTCACTGTTCTTTTAATTAAAGACTCTGTTCATAAGACTGTGCTATATGAGGTGTGTTTACTAAACAGACAACCAGCGTTTCTGTTTAACGGAAAAACTTTGCCTTATGAGAGAGAAAAAATGTGTGAAAAAGGACCTCCTAGTTTGCTCTGTGAGCTGCTTGCAAAGCATTTTTGGATTGTTCTCAGACTGGATCAGGAAGTCCACTTTCAGAGGTGTTTTTTCCCCCATTATTTGAAACAGAAACGTTGGTTTATTGTGAAGTCAAAACACCTCATGGAGTGTCATTTTTGATGACTACAGTCCTCAGTTCTCAATATAGCTGCACAAAATATAAATGAGATACAGAAATGGTGTGACAGCTGTAGAAAGTCCTGCTTACCTGTCCAGCAGCCCTTCACGCATTATTACGTGTTATCACGGCAACGATAAACAAACTGTGTCTGTCATGGCAGGGATTACTATCAAAACACAGCTTGTTGCAACAATGAAAATTAAGAATATCTGAAAGAATTTGAGGTCATGTTTGCATTCATCTTAAATGTATGTAAAACAGAAAAGTTTGTTTCGTGACATAAAATATTCAGTTTTCAATTTTCTGACAATGTTACACATTAAATCTTTAAAGAAATAAAAATTAAACCAATAGCAAAACTTCAAACCCCCCCTGAACCCTTCACTGTGACCCATCACTGTGCTTTTATTTATTTATTTCCTGGTTATTGTTAAGCTCATATAACTGTATTTGTTCTATTGGTCTAATAATGTCACATTTCTTCCTATTTTTTGGTCTGATATTTTCAGTCACCTGAGATGTCAAAGACTTCTACTCTCATCCTTAATGTAAAGCATGGAGTCTGATAAAGAAAGACAACATTTTATAAAGCTGAGGGAAAAGTAAAGACCCAATAAGTTTTTCTTTGCTCTTTCAGGATTTAAGCAGCAGGCCTCATCTGTTTGTGGATGGCATCAGTGCTCACGACCTTCACCAGGGGCAGCTGGGAAACTGCTGGTTTGTCGCCGCCTGCTCCAGTCTGGCCTCCAGGGAAGCTTTATGGCAGAAGGTGAGAGAAGGAAACTCAGAAAATCTACACTTTATACATTTTCATCAAATGTTTGAAATACCAATGAAGATTTAATGAAAAGATCCACAAAACAAAATAAGAGGATACCAGACAGTGTTTCAAAAAACAAAGAGAAAAGGTCTAAAAAATGAAAGAGTAATAGCTGGTTTCATTTTAGTGCTCTCTGTCATATAGGGACCATAGAAAATCTCCATCATGCTTTCAGATCACAAACTCAGGGTGACTTGTGTGTGTGTTGATCTGGGTGAATAGGTTGTTGGAACAGGAATGTATTTGTTTGATTTCTGGAACTGGATTTACTTTAGATTGTCTTACTCTACAAACAATGTCGAACATCATCCGTTTGTCTGTCTGTGAAGACGTTAGATTTTAGTGGTGATCTGAATTTGGATCCAGGAACTTCCCAAAGGGTTTGTTAACATTGCGAGATCAGGCAGTTTTTTTCACATTTTGGCTCACAACTCTGCTCACAATGTCAGAAATGCCTTGGCGAGGGTTTGTGCTCCCTGAGCTCTTCTAGTTAGCACTAAAACAATGATACAGGGTTGTCACAGTTCTTACTCTTAATCTTTGTTAATATAATAATAAATGGCAAACAACACGTTTTGATTCTTAGGAAACAATATGTCTTAGGTATTCAGTATTGGGTCATCTCTTTATTTTGATCAGCAAAAATATAGTTAAAAGCCTACATGCTCTCTAAAGTCAGAATTATTTGCAATATTTTCATTTTATTAAGGTAAGGGATTTACAATATTGTTGGACCAATGTCAGTACTGGCAGATAATTGCCTAAAAAGCTGATTACCAGTATCAGCAGATGTGATAAGTTTGACAATATTTACAGCTGTTTCTTGGCTGTACATGAAAGCTTTATATATATATATTCCATATATTGGCTGCTATATTGGCAGTATTTTAAACTGTGCCATAATTGTCTACCTCCTCATCTCTGAATGTCCGCCTTCATAAATAAAAAATTTCACTTATTACCTCCGCCAAGGAGGTGATGTTTTTGTTACCATTTGTCTGCCTGTTGACAAGATGACTCAAAAACAGATTTTGATGAATTTCATTGAGTGAGAGTCGTTGCACAAGGAAGAAGTGTGAAGGAACTTTATTAAGTGGTGAGATTAATTAAAAATGGTTTGGGGTCAGGGATGTCTTCTTGAGTTTTAATTTGAAGCTTTGAAGGCACAAGTCAAACAGAGTATGGAGCAGTCTGAATGAGAGAGCACTGGAGTGCTAGACAGCAGGGTGTTAAGAGGAAAGCAAAATAGGAACCAAAACGGGGCAATGTTCGTGTGCCGTCAGTTACACAGATAGGGTGATGTGAGGGTCAGCACGTGTACAAGATTAGGAGATCGCATTGTGTCCAAACAGTAACCTTGTGGTTACTTAGTTCCTGAAACCACATGACAGACTGGTATACATCTTATCAGTAAAACAAAAAACACCTGGGTGCAGTGACTATAACCTGTCTAGCACAATATTCTTAATTATATAAGTATGAATTGACAACGCACAAGGAAAAATACAGAAGTGATCTTAACAAAATAATATAATAAGAGCATAATATAATTTTGCCATAACAGAAGTGAAAAGATTTTAATGATGATTTGAATTTGGATGCAAATCCAGAATTTTTTTTTAAAGGATTTGTTAACATCTTGAGACAGGGCAGTTTTCTACATTTTTGATGATAACTTGGCTAAGAGTGTCAGAAATGCCTGGGCTGAGGGTTGTGTTTTATGCGGACTTCTAGTTAAAGAGTAAAATGGTTTTCTTGCTTCATATTTGTTTCTAAAATAAGTAGACTTTCACCATGAAAGACACAGGTCAGCTTTAGTGAAGTCAAGGTTTTGTGCTCCTGAAAAAAAAAACAGTATTGTTATGTTACCGATCAGCAATGATGAGTTTGGGAGCGTCAGCGTTTGGATATGGAAGCAAAGCAAGTTTCAAGTTTGTTGTACATTTTGATACTCTTGATCTTGATCACTTAATCTGAACAAACAAACTGAGCACCTCAGTTTGTGCCAAAGCAGCGTAAAGTATGTATTCAAATTCTCAGCAGTGATGAGTGTCTAAGTCTCAATATTATGTAAAGTATTCACTGTTAAGTGCTTGTATTGAAAGAGTCAGCACATGGAAAGAAGAAGTGAATAACAATATCATACCAGTGAAGCAGACAAGGAGACTTAATTGTAAATTAAATAAATGTTTCAGTCAGAGAGGTATCACAAATCAGGCAAAGAGGTCGAGCTGGAGAGTGCAGCTATTTTGTCCACGAGGTGGCGTCAGTTTGCTTTTGTAATAACCCCGTTTTTCAGAGAGGATGAAGCTACATCTGGAATTTTACACAGTCAGTGATATTCTTTTACCAAGTTTATTTACTTTTTTTTTAAACTTTTGCCATCAATCATGCTATGATGTTTCTGTATGATAATTTAAAGACATTATTGTGGTCAGATGGGAGCCTGACAAAAACTATTTCAATTTATTATTTTCACAATTATAGTCCAAAAATAGAAGGTCAATCAGAATGTTTGTCCCAGTTCAATAATCGCATGTGAAGTCGGACAGGACATATTATTTCAGCGTCACAGGTCAGACTGGTGCAAACTTCTGGTTTTTCAGGCATTTTGGGAAACAAATTAGATATATGACAAGGTTGTCAGAGTCATGCTTGTGTGTGTATGCTGTGTGTCCTTGGTGCTTTTTCCGCTGTTGGTTAACTCATTTCACCGCTGTGGTCTCGGAGGACCTCTGGCGGCTCAGTTTTCCATCAGCTGAAGGGAAACTTCGTCTTGTTTTAGGTGTTGTTGCCTCAGTGGAGTATACAGTCGTCGTGACAGCCGTCAATGGTCCAACAACAAACAAACAGTGGTGTTTAATCTCCAAAGCCTCTGAGGTGACAGAGGAAACCAGACTCTGATATAACTTTATGTACGCTTGATAGGGATGGGAATTAATCCGATTCTATTCAATCCAAGTCTTTACTGATTCCCTTTTCCAGTCTTGTGGTTTTTTTTGTGTGGAAACAGCAGGGCTACACAGGTTGAAACACAACACAATGTGAAAGACTTGACTTCCCTGATATTTAATGCTGTTCTGCTCAGACAACTGTTATGCAAGTTTCTTGTGTTCCCACCTCCCTGAAAATCACGCTGACACTGATCATCTGTCTCCTGTCTGCCATTATTCTTCGACTTCTTTGTTGTTGTTTGTGCTGACTGCCTCTGAACTAAACATCACCTTGATTTACAGGCATCCAAAACTTAGTAAAAGGAACTGATAAGGGAATTATTAACCATAAATACAAATGATGGTAGTAATTTTAGCTATTTGTTATCAATTCTCTACTGGAATTGTTTTTTGATTTCTATCCCTAGACCCTGACTCGTGTGTTCCTGTAACATGTTCCTGTAACATGTCACCACAGTGAAGTGAACCAGATGTCCTGTCATGTTAGGTCACATAGCATCATGTTGTATTGTACATAGAGTCATGTTTTTCAAAATATTTAATCTTATATGTTACTCCTCTTCTCTGGTTTCCTCTGTCCGAGTTTCTGCCCCCCCCCCCCACTTTCTCTGCCCACCAATAAAAATCAGGACCAGTGAACACAGACGGTTTTCAGTCGATTTTTAATAGATGCCACTCTATTGATCTCTGTTTTGTGTCAGGCGGACAGTCATGCAATGTGAATATTTGATACTCTGTTCACATCAGCCTCTTGTTTTGCATCCATCTGTTACTGCAACATTCAAAGGTTAAAAAAGTCAAAGAACAAGCCACTCATTAAACACACAACTATACTTCAAACACAATTTCACAATATTTAGCCAGAGTGATTTATTTACAAGAGAAATCTTTTCAGTGGAGTTCAAAGTTTTGCATTAAAAAGCTGATAATTGAACAAGACATTTGAAGTTGATTTGAGTAATAAAAACATGTGTCATTGATGATTTTAACTGTTTTTAACGGTAACCTTTAAGCGTCTAATTGAGTTAATGCTGATTCACTGATCTATTTAAGCGCACCAGGCACTACTGGAAGATTAAAGTTGATTAATAATTATTGTCACACTTATTGTCACTATACCAGAACTGTAAACTTCACTAGTACTGACATCCAAAATTCAATACCTGTTTCATACCGCAGCGTAAAATTTAAATATGATGATAAATAGTCTTGAAAAAAGACGATTAATCTTTTTCATTAACAGCCTGTGGTGCAAATGAAGCAGGTCCAGGATTATAAACTGATCATAAGTCAGCACAGTAGCAATAAATTCTTACATTTTTTTTTGTTTCGTAAGCAAACATATTCTTTGTCGAATATACTGGACTAAAATCTCTTGTTTTCTCTAAATGTTGTTCAGGTAGTAAACTCAGGGCAGTTCTGACACTTATGTGTTAAAAAACGTCAAAATTTATGAGAATGTAATAACAAACTAGTAATTAGATAAAAAAAATTACCAGTCAATTTTTTAATTAATTCCTTTCTGTTATGTGAATGAACTTCTTGCAATCCTGAGCTAGAATTATGATTATAAATCTGTTTCTTGGAGTCATTAGTTTTTATACTATTGAACTAGAACATTTATATCATATTATTTTTAAAAAAAACTTGGTATTGGAAAAGTATCAAAGTTTATTGAATTTTTTGACAACCTTAGTCATGCTAATTCTAAATAAAGTGCATTCATACTTGTTCAATGGACTGTGATGCTGTTCATTTCAGGACTTAATGTTTTTCGATAATATGTGTGATTTGTTAGGTGGAAAAATACTTTTAAAGCAAGTTTGCATAAGCTTGTACCAAAGCTGCTCAATTATGACAAAAAAAGTCAAAGCCTCCATGTCTGACTCTGCCTTTGTTAAGCAGTGGCTGTCATTTTATAACCTTATTTTTCCATCTATGCAACATGGCAGCTGCACCGTGATGGTTTAATGTCAGTTATCTTGTTTTTATTATTTTCTGAAGCTCTAATTGCAGTTGAACTGGTGAATACTAAACTCTGACTTAGCTGTTGGAGTCAAGTTAAAAGTTTAAATTTTGTACCTACAAGTCAAAGCAAACTGACTTAAGACCAAAAACGTAGACAAAGAGAGCTCATGGGTGTGACTGTCAGATTGAAGGGGATGCATCGGGATAACATTGGTATCAGCAGATGGAAAAACACTTCCCTCAATGTGAAAGGCAGATAATTATGCACTTATTGGACACTTTATTAGGTACACCTGTCCAACTGCTTATTACCACAAATTACTGATCAGCCAGTGACATGGCAGCAACTCAGTGCATTTAAGCACATAGACAGGGTTGAGATGACCTGCTTATGTTCAACCCCAGCATCAGACAGAAAAGTGACACTGAACGTGGCAGATGGGCGGGTCCAAGTATTTTAGAAACTGCTGATCTACTGGGATTTTTTATGCAGAACCATCTCTTTGGTTTACAGAAAATGGTCTGAAAAAGAGCAAATATCCAGTTCTTTGAGCAAAAATGTCTTTTTGATGGCAGAGATCAGATGAGAATGGCCAGAGTGGTTGAAAAGCAATAATTGAAGGTGTCTCATTAAGAAAGGTACGCAGAAGATCATTTCTGAATGCACAGCACAAAGTTGAAGCAGATGCAGCATAAGACCACACTGAGTGCCACTCCTGTGAGCTAAGAACAGGAAACTGAGGCTGCAATTTACATGGGCTCACCAACAATGGACAATAGAAAAAAGGAAAAATGTTGCCTGATCTGAGGAGTCTTGATTCTGCTGTGACATCCAGATGGTAGGGTCAGAATTCGGTGTGAACATCATGAAAACATGGATCCATCCTGCCTTGTATTAACGGTTCAGGCTGCTGGTGGTGTCATGGTGAGGGGGATAGTTTCTTGGCACACTTTAGGCCCTTTTGTTCTAATTGCACCATGTCACAAAGCTCAAATCCTCCCAAACTGGTCTCTAGGGCATGCCTGTAAGTTCACCGTACTCCTGCGACTGACGTATCTGCAGCAACTTTGTGATGCAGTCATGTCAATGTGGACCAAAGTCTCTGAGGAATGTTTCCAGCACTTTGTTCAGTCTATGCAGCGAAGCATCAAGGCAGTTTTGAAGGCAAATGTAGCATGTCTTAACAAGACGTACCTAACAAAGTGGCCAGGGAGGGTATCTTCTGGTGTATATGTTCTCTGAACTCCAGCGGCCTCAACAGTCACCAGATCTCTGGATGTACACATTTTTTTTGCAGTTATCAGTGAAACCAACAGAGCAACCACAGCTCAATCATCGTTCTTGTGCAGGTTCTTCAGGTTTGTTCTAAGGACTGAAGTTCAGATCTGAGCTACAGCTAAACAAACTGTATTTTTAAGCACATCGAGGAATGTCTACGCGATCCTTCCTGCACGCCTGTTGTGTCCACAGGAGAGTACCAGCAAAAATGAGTTTAGAAAGTCCAGCATATCAGATATTGGCAAAAACTTAGTATAGTGCATCTCTAGCTTTTTGGGAAAATATAAAAATGGGTGAATTTATTTGATTGTTGGATAATCTTTAATTCAGTTTTAGTGTGAGGATGTTGAGGGTCAAAAACTGAACAACGTATTGCAAACTATTTAAATATTCTACTTGGATTCTACCGGGCAGAGGGGAAAAAGTCATTTCTCTGGTGTGAACTCCACAGAGCAGCTCAGGTTTGCGGCCTCTGCTCCGTCCTTGAAAGCAAACAGGAAATACATCACCTTCCTAACCTTTGCCAGCTCAGCAATTCTTTCACCAAACTCCTGCATGTCCGCCTCCAGCCATTTCAACGGGCAGTCCTCCGGGTCGTTAGTGTTTCGCCAAAATGTTCCGATGGGCTCCAGGAGCTGACGGGTCATCAGGTTGGTGAGGTCAGGGGTCCAGTGTTGACAGATGCCTGTGATGGTGACACGGCCGTGGCCCTTCAGAGAGAAGTACCAGCGTGAGAAGTTCAGCTCCTGGTCGTGGAAATCCAGCCGATACACAAACTCATGAGGGAGAAGAAGACGCTCTCCATCCTGGCGCTTCTGTCCTGTCTTCTGCAAAGACGACACGCGAAGACGCATCATCTGCAGAGAAAATATGATCAAGAAACGTGAGGCACACTGATGAAATGGAAATTGTAAAAGACTGTAGAAGAACAAGGCATAAAGATAGAATCATTTCTGCTTAATGTAATGGAAATAGTGATAAACCAATCATAAAAATTCACAGCTGATTTCAGAGCTGTCGGTGTTTTTGAATTAATTCTTGTCAGCGTGATCCTGTTAGTGTTCGATCATTAAAATAGATCGGTTTGTCCAACAGGTAATTTTTTCTGCCCATGAAAAAAGCTTCTTCTCTGAAACAGCAGTCAAGTGTTACATATGCCAGCATTTGATTGTCATGTCACAGCAGAAAAAAACCTGCAGCTCAAATCTGTTCATGCACCATGTCACAAAGGTCTGAATTAACTGCAGTAAAAACAAACATGTAAGTAGATGTTGCTTCCTCAGTCTGCATCTGTAGATTTTACACTTTCTCACCTTTTTTCATACAGTCAGACAAATCTGATGCTTTTAGCGACCATCAGAGTAATTGTTGCAAAAAAGTTGTTAGTAAAAAAATGCTTTACCAATTTTGGTTCACCAGAAACATACATGACTTGATGTTAATTGTTAGAATTTCCAGTATCTATCTATCTATCTATCTATCTATTGAAACATTATTTCTGTTTATTATTTCTCCTTTTTAATAATATAAATTGATGTTGTATTTAATTACATTGGAAACTCTGATTAGTCACCTTGAAAAGTTCGTTAATTCATGAAATGAGCAACTCAGCTAATATGTGGGTAGTGCCAAAATGCTACTGGAAACTTGTGTTCAAGTACCAGGAAGACAACACACCAAGAAGACCAGTTCCTCACCCTTGCTTTACTGAAGGACTGAAGGCTTTCTTCCAGGTGAAAAGAGGATTTTGGCACATTTTTTTGGACACTACACACACGTTTAGCTTTGCTGCCCATTCCAAGAAAGCAGTATCCTTACAAGTTGTACCTCATTGTAAAGCTGACTAATCAGGCTTTCCAACGATATAAAACACAATACAATTTTTTTAAGGGGAGAAATAATCAACTAAAATAACATTTTGATGAGTCTATCTATCTATCTGTCTGTTCATCTGTCCTTCTTTCAGTCTTATGATCTGCCTGAATGATTTCTCTTGGTGGGTTTAACTGATAGCATTGCAGCACAGCAGCACAGTGCTGGAAATACGGTGCTGAAATCATGAAGACTGTTCTATTCAGATTTCTGTCCCTGCTTTAAGGACAGCTTTTGTGTGGTTATCACATATCTATCAACATGTATTGACTCACGTTTTAACATTTTCTATGAAACATCTTTAAATCTATCAGAAACAAAGTACTATTTATGTTAGTTATTAAAGATGTGCAAACTTTTCAAGCATTAAAGAAAGACACCTGCACATGATTATTTTCTATATATGTCTGAATATTGCAACTTTTGTATGGTATTGCTATATAAAGGTGTTTTTTTTCTGTTGAATTTCATAAAAACTGTTAAAAAGTTGCTGAAGTTACCCAAGGGGTGCAAGGTTCAAAGATCGTTATAGGTCTAGCAACTTGACCAAAACAACGTTGTCTTACCCTTCATTTTGTTTAAAAATATCAGTATATCCAAGGTCGATGTATTACCCACACCTTGTTACTTTACGGGGGAAAAGCTAAGGAAAAAATTAAACAAAGGCTAATCTTTTCATCACATCCCAAGTAATAGTCAAAACAATGTAGTCATGTCTGTTGCACCAGTCCAACCCAAAGATTAGTCGTTAACAATCTAAGAAATCTCATAGATTACTCATAGTTTCACAAAAACTCACTCCCTCCAGAGTTAATGTGCATATGAACATGTGACAGCTGGAGCTGACAGACGATGGGGTTTTATCAGACAGGATGAAAATGATTTTTAGGCAGTGTCAGACTTTTCATTTGTGGGTGTGCTCTTCCGATTAGGAGACATGTTGATGAATAAGCAAGGAGAGAAAAAATCACCAGGACCATGACTGAAAGCTTGAACAACATGTGTTTGTATGACTAATTAATCCTTTGCCACCACTTAAGATAACCAGTCCGGAAGTTTCTGAAGTTGGTACAAGAATGCAATATACAACCAAAACAGCTTCACAGTGAATAGAAAGCTTTAGAAACAGAATCAGAATTTAGTATTTTTCCAAGTATATTAACACATACATAGATGGTAATTGATTTGGTTTAAAAATACAACTAACATAAAAGGAGAATGAAAATATTATGTGGTGATAAAAAAATCCGAACATTTTCTGACAGATAACCAACAATAGGAACATGAAAGCAACATAATTAAAAAAAAAAATACAATGTGAAGATCCCAAAAAGTATGGACAAACAACTGAAGACCTGTACTGTTGTTAAAATTAAGCATGGTGTGTGCTGACGTAGTGTTTACGTTTCTTTAGCCTCAACAATGATGTGCTGTTCATTGAAAGTAAGAGTGTTTCTTTCAGAGGCCTTTCTTCGGTGGTCTTGTGTCCTCAGCAGGACGTTCCAGCCTAAACTGTCCCTCTGCTGTCTAATGTTGGCTAATAAAGAAGGACTTTCATGAAGCTCCTCTCATTTTTAGCGTGTGAACGTGAAGAAAAGGGGAGTTCAGACTGTGGTTCAAAAGCCCTTTCAGTCATTAGATAACCAGAAAAGTTCGATACAAACTCAAGTCCATCTACTGGATACCTTAAATTCATTTATGACAATTACTTTACTTCTTGGACTTCAGTTTGGAAAAAGAAGTTTTAGGTTTTTACTTGAGATTATTTTAATTTAAGAAAACGCAAAACCCACACATAGCACCTTCAGATATTACCATGCAGATGTGATGGGAAGTTTTTAATGGTGGACACTTGATCTGGTTTCATTTTCTTCCATGATTTTGGTTTACCATGATCCTGATGACAAACAGTTTAACTGATTTTGTCACGCGTGTTATGTTTAAGTGTTTGCTGTTATATTCAGGCTACAAGAGTGCATAATGAAAGATGTGTTTATAATTTTTCCTCTTCATAAACTGTTCCTTATGCTAAATATGTTTTTATTTTTTACCTGTTTATCAGTTTATCAAAGTGTTATCAGTGTACAATTCTGGTATTGTGACAACCTCAGTCTGGGTCCTTTTTTGCTCTTGAAAGGGAAATATGTTTGATATCCTATCATAAATTAAATGTTAAGCATCCTGGCTACAGATGTTAAAGTAAACTATCAATATCACTTTGACAAACCAGAATCAACTTGCAATGGAAAAAAGGGCATGATATCATACACATGTTGATTGCTGTTTGCAGAGGGGCATAAAGGAGGGGAAACTTAGAAAGAGTCAAAGGACTGATGACTGATGGGGGGCCCGAATATATAATGGTATAAACAATATTTTGCCATTGACGTATTAGGATTTCTTAACTCCTTAATTACAAAAAACATTGTTTTACTTGTTTTTCAAAGCAAAAAATGTAACATTTAGGCATCTTTTGTTCTGCTTGATACGAATTAAAAAACATTTACAGAAAGAGGACCTTTAGAAGACTTACTAGATGATATCTGTTCATGCATTTGACTGTTTAGCTAAATGTCTGACTAGCATGTTTGAATATTTGGGTCTTTAAAATGACAAGTTATGGAGTTAGACAAACATATAATCTGCAGTACTTGTAACTTTTGACAGATTTAAAAGACTAAAGATTCATGAGGGCTGGTTATATATTAAAAGTCAATGATAAATAAAAACATCTTAAAAGCTTTAATGGTCCAAATGCCAGAAAGTTACTGAAACTACAAAGTTAAATTGACCATTTATTATATAACTTTCCACTGAAGAGCTTTTTTCTTGGTTGTTGAAGCTTATCTTAAATGTAACAACTTGGCTGTAATAATTATAATGGTCCATATCTTAAAAAGATCATATTAATTTACTTGTTTTATTGACAGATGCTTGCTTTGGTTATGCTTAGGGCCTCATGTGATATCTTTTTATCAGCCCAAAATTCCTTGCAGCGTCCTTGGCTGTTT
This sequence comes from Cetoscarus ocellatus, assembly GCA_037902135.1. NCBI lineage: Eukaryota > Metazoa > Chordata > Actinopteri > Labriformes > Labridae > Cetoscarus > Cetoscarus ocellatus. Next base: position 15,688 of record JBAMNC010000194.1, read on the forward strand.
GTTTTGCAGTGCAATTTTTTTCCAACTTGGCTCTTAAAATAAGTCCTAAAAAGTCTTGAGTTAGCATTTAAAAGTTGCGACAGAACCCTTATTAAAAGTGTAAAGTTTGATAAACAGATGTACAATCATTGATGAATAGTTTTTAATAATCTTGATCTCAGTGTATTAAAACGATCATGAGGACAGTTTTTGTCATAATGGCACAGCCCTAGAAGTTCTCCATTGAAAGTCAGAGCCTCACCTCCGTCAGCGCAGGATCTTCTTTGAATTCCATCACGATTGCGTCTGAGGGAGCCTTGGTGTTGTCCATGTCTGACCTGGAGGCTGTAATCCTGGATCAAGCCGAGAGTCTGCTGCCTGTGGAATGAAGGCTGCTGTGATAAAAGGAGCTCTGACACTTTCTAATATACCCATCCTCTCTCTCCATCTCCCTCTGTCCTCATAGGCTCACATCCTCTCTCTCTCTCCTCCCCTTTCCAACTATTTCCATCACTGTGTGGCAGTTTTTCAGTTTGTCCCCGACCTCCCCATCCCCCTTTGCCCACGGGGAAGTTTGGTCAGGATGCATTGATCTGCCACCTAAAACCAGAGAGGGTAGTGGAGAGTATTGGTAGATGAGATCAATATGAAAAAACAGCATCAGACAGAACAAAGTGTTGTCTGCTGCTGCACTCGTTCCAGCTCTGTAAAACCTGATGGAGGAATTTTCATCGTATCTCACATTTATTTAACATTTCCTGGAGGCTCAGCTGTTGAAAATAAAGAAACACCTCATCTTTATAACTGAGTTGGATAAATCAGTTGGTCTGAAATGTCTGAATACTCTCTAAGCTTTTTTTTAAGGTGTTAAAGAGGTGGGTGATGTGTGAGGGTGCTAGGCAACAGGAGGCTGTGATGACGTACGAGAGGGAACTCTGGGAGGTTCCTGTGGGCTTCTGGGAGCTCGACTGGTTTTGGCTCAATGGATCAGTTATTTATTTATATAATTTACTTCAGTTGGGATCGTTAAAGTGTGTGTGTGACGTATGTGTATCGGTGTATGTCGGTGTGAAACGTGGCGTCAGCAGGGATCTTGGTTCAGGATGTGGGTGGATGGTGTTCCCTTGTTAAATACTTCATAAATCTTTAGAGACTTGTGTTAATTATAGATGCAGAAGGTTCATTTAGTGAAAACAAATGGTTAGATGATGTTTTTTAACCTAAAACTACAGACACTTTTATGTTGAGGAAATGTTAATATCACTTAACCTTTATTTGTAAAGTGTAGGGATGCAAAATATCATCAGTTTGATTTCAGTGTTGTCAGGTAAAACTGACAATGAAAATTTCTTCCAATATTTACTGCTGATATTGTAACCTTATTATAAGCAGTTACCTCATAGAGTTTTTGTATGTACATTTTGTTTCTGGGACACTGTGTTAAAAAAACAGAATACAATGATTTGCAAATCCTTTCTGAACCACCATGAGTATAACACGTAACAACATTAGGCAAAAGTTTCAGTGGCAGAAAAGAAACCCTCTGTTAGCCAGCTCTGGGTCTTTGGACTAGCAGTTGTTTTTTTTCCTCCAAGTCATTTTATTCTACATTACACTCAGCGGTGGTACGATGAAGTCAGCAGAAATATGCAGCATTAGTTTAAAAACTAAAAGAAACAATTCTAAGTAAGCATTTTTCTTGCCTGAAAGTACCAAAATGCCTTTCTCGTTTTGTTCATCTTGTATTCAACAAGAGAATGACCTTGCTTATGAGTTCATTTTCTTTTTCAAGGTAATTCCAGACTGGAAGGACCAGGAATGGGACGACCAAAAACCTGAGTCCTACGCTGGGATCTTTCACTTCCGGTTCTGGCGGTTTGGTGAGTGGGTGGACGTAGTGATCGATGACCGGCTACCCACGGTGAACGGAGACCTGGTCTACTGCCACTCAAATGACAGCAATGAGTTTTGGAGCGCACTTGTGGAGAAGGCCTATGCCAAGTAAGCACTCTACTTTATAAATACGTCTTGGACTCGGAAATATAGAGTGTGATTTAAAGATACATTAACATAACTCTCAGTAAGATATTGGAAAAGACTATATTGTTTACATGAGTGAGGTTAATCTTGTGCTTAAAGAACATTATGTGTCTCTTCTGACTCCATCTGGCCATGGGTGAGTGCAATGTGGAATGAAATTATTATACAAAAATAAATAAATAAATGGCCCTAACTCGCCATGTTAACAAATCCAGAGTTCACTTCTCACTTGTGTCATTATCAACATTTCCTGAAATGTTCATCAGAACTTTTCAAGTTATCTTGCTCACAGAAAAACAAGGATACAGACTAACACCGCCAGAAGCATAACCTCCTTGGCGAAGACGATAATGATTTTACATGAACATTTCAAAAACATTTCCTCAAAGTCAGTGAGCATTTTACAGTTAGTCATTCTTAATTTTAATTATCTCTGTACAAGCACGAGGCTTGATATTGACTTTTTCGACAAGTTATCATCAACATACTATAGATTATATGATATTAATTAACAATATTGTCTTATTGTGTCTCCTAAAATTTGTTTTAATCAAGACTTACTTAAGTTGCCAAGGCCTAGTTTTTACTTATTATGACAGTACAGGTATGCTGGCTTTTTTATAATGATGAGTTTATGAGTGATTTACAGTATACCTGTTGACCTTAGCACTCCTTCAGTTATTAATGTTCAAAATAAACAGAGATGGTGATTAAGCTTTGTCCTATGGGAAGCCTGTGGAAGATAATTGAGAATGATCCCACAGACTTAAATCAAAGTAGTCAGGTCTTTGCAGCACATTGTATGACATGTACTGTATGACTTGCTTATTTTATTAGTTCTGAAAGCTTTACTGTTGCAGCAGACAGATGGACGATGGCTGCATGTAAATTGTTAAATGCTCAAACAGCCGACAGTTCACACCCTGGAGGAGTGTAAAACATAACAGGTTCATCACAGCTTATAAATCCATACTCACTTCTCAGAGCTCATATAGGACTGAAACAGGCTGTGATGTAATGCTGCTGGAGGGTGACACAGCTGATTCTTGACGCACACTTTGCATAAAGATGAAACTCCCACATGGCAAAGTAACAAGAACATACATCAGGACATGGCCTTGAAATGCTTCACTCAGTTTGTGATTGTCAGATTCACAGAGTAAAATATTCAACTAAAACATTTTCTCAGTGGTGCTAATATATACTTAATGAGTTAACCTCCAAAATAAAATATATATAGTATTACAGTAGTATATAATATAGTTTTACCATTTTTAAAGTTACTTTGTGTTGATGTCATGGTTGGTGGAGGAGATTGAAAAACAGTTCCACAAGGACCATGTCCCACATTCTTCGAAACCTGAAAGTCAATCATGTTTTGAGTCTATTTGGTCTTGATGTCACCAGGGTTCCTGCAGATCCTCAAGTCTTAAAAGATCATAAATTAAATTTTTCTCATTAAAAGGTCTTTAAATGTCCTAAAAAAAAAAGACTCGTTTTTACTGGTAACAGGCTTTAAATTTTAGACCGCAATTTGACAAACACATTACTCGATTCTTAATCAGAACAACACTTTTTATCTCTCTCTCTCTCTCTGTATTATATTTTTTTTCATAGGATAGTTTCTAGTAATCATAGCAGCTTACACATTGCTGTTGTTTGGAGATAAAATGTGTTTCTTTTTCAGCAGTTACGTTAAAATGATTGATGGACCTCTGTTAAAAAATGCTTATTTATCTGTTAAAAATTTAACAACTTACTTGCAGTGATTGAAAAGTCTCATTAGAAAATTGAATATGAACTTGGATCTTTTTGGAGAATTGATAACAGTATCAGTATCTTTATAAATCAATCATTTCCATCCTGAGTCATTTTTTTACTGCTGAAGCTGAAAATAAATCAGCTGTAACTTGTTGTGTATTGTCTTAGTGTGTATTTGTATGTTCTCTGTCATTCAGTCACCACTTCAGAAGAAATTTGGATGTGTCTCAGTATAAGAATAAGTGATTTGTGTGTGTTTGTAGGATGTGTGGATGCTACGAGGCTCTGGATGGAGGGAACACAGCAGACGCTCTCATGGATTTTACCGGGGGGGTATCAGAGCCGATGGACTTGGTGGAGAAGGGGTACAAAGATGATAAAGACAAACGAGAAGAGCTGTTTGAGAGAGTCCTGAAGGTCCACAACAGAGGGGGCCTCATCAGCTGCTCGATCCGGGTGAGGAGGGGTCAACGGTTTAATCTATAAATGAGCAGATTTTAGATTTTTAATGACACACTGAGAGAAACAAGCTGATGGCTGTTGTGTCCTTCTCACAGGCCACGAGTGCAGCAGACATGGAGGCCCGGCTGGCCTGCGGTCTGGTGAAGGGTCATGCGTATGCAGTGACGGACGTCCGTCGGGTGAGGCTGGGCCATGGACTGCTGGCCTACTTCAGATCTGACAAACTCACCATGATCCGCATGAGAAACCCCTGGGGGGAGAGGGAGTGGAATGGAGCTTGGAGCGACAGGTGAGAAAGAGGAGGTGTGAAGTACAGGGAGCATAGAAAGTGGGAAAAAAAGGCAAAAAAAAACTCCTCTTGTCCTCTATGATCACTTTTGGTTATTTAAGCTATTTAGAAAAGTCCAGGTGAATTCCCCCACACAGTGTGACTCACAAAAAGAACATTTACTTGTGGCTTTTTGGAGCCAGACCTTCATCAGACTAACAGTTTTTACAGAGTAGGACGTCTTGAACAGGACATGACAGCATACCTACACGCGATCATCATTGTGATAATGTAAGTCTTTATAACTGGAACACAAAAATACAAATTAGAAATAAAAATAACAAAGGCCTATGTTCAGGAGTCATGGAGAGATGCAATAGGTAAGAAAAATGCCCAGTTTGAGTGGATTATTATACAAAAGACAACAATGTTAATAAAAAAAGTCATCAGCAGGACAACTTTTCTGAAGCCAGTGCTTTGTGATTGCCTTTTTCCTGGCAACTTATAAGGTCTTTAAGAGGTAAGCATCATCTGTGCTGAGTCCATCAGGAGTGAGTCTTAGATACAGGGAGGGAAATGTACTAATACTGAAACCCGAGAGATGGGGTTCCCGACCTCCTTTCTGTAAGGCTTTATACGAGGACAAGACCAGAAATTGTGGACATGGTCAGCCATAATGTCTCCACAGTCCCTCCAGCAGCAGAGCTGAGTGACAAGTATTTCCAGCAGAAGACTTTCCACATCCATGAATTTGTTGAGGAAGACTTGGTCTCCCAGGCTTGCTGCCACTTTTTTCAGTGATGTTAATGTCCAGTTCTTTTTCCCACCTTTGACATTATCTGTTTTGTCCTTCTTTATATATATTAAATCAGCAAATCTATTAAAAAAATAGCTGCAACCTGTCTGTGAAAGTAAATATGATAAAGAATACCTGAATCCTAAAAGTCAATCCTAAAAAACAAATTCAGTTCATTATAAATAAGGATACCAGAGGTCTCACAAAACTAAGACTCAATTTAAAGAGTTAAGACAGAGATGTTAAAAAAGATTGTTTAAAAAGTGAAGAAAAGTCTTTATGAATTAACTTTATGAATTAATAGAAAAAACTGTGCAACCAGATGAGTATGAAAAAGTGCTAAAACAGACAATTAATTAAAAAAGTTTATAAATAAGATTTTACACTACCCAAATACTCAGCTTGTACAAGATGGATCCCTTGAATAAAACAAACAAAAAAGTGGAAGTAGTATTTACATCCTCTACACACACAAAAATACTCCCACAACAATATAAAAGAATGATGATAAATCACAAACAGTTTTCAATTATAAAATTAATCTCATTAAGTAAAAGTACCAAAGTTCTATACAGAAGATCCAGTTAAAAATCAAAGGCAAGATAAATTATTGTTAGATTGTCTGATATGACTCATTTGTATGTTTGTAAGTGTACAAACCCCAAATCCAATGATGTTGGGACATTGTGTAACATGTACATTAAAACAGAACACAGTTATTTGCAAATCCTTTATTCAACTACATACTTTAAAAAGGTGGACTCCTCAGACTACAGCACACTTTTTCACTTTTTCCTCGGGCCCAGCTCATTTTATAATGTTCTAATTTCAATTAATTTGAGGTTTATATTATGATATAGTAGTATTTCTATTCATGCAGACTTGTTGTTTTTTTTCCAGAAGAGCATTTTATTCACTTTGACTTGTTTTTCTTAAAGACAATACACTTTATTATTTATCATTATAATTCTAATAGAATAATCTTACAAATTCAAGGTAACAGAAGAGTAAAATATGATTCTGACTGTGTTAAAAAAAGGGCATAAAAAGTAGTCAAAAATGCAAATATTAAGGAATAATAATATTTGTTATTCTCTGTTCAAAACACATAATTTTTGACTGGAACTGTTTTTTTAGCTTTTGATTCTGCAAAGTTTGGTACATATTGTAGCACTCATCCTTCATCTGATTCTTGTACTTAAAGGGGATTTAATCATCATTTTTATTATTGATGGAGTCATTGTTTCATCTGTATGTTTTCAGCTCTGAGGAGTGGAAGAGGGTCAGTAAAGGTGAGAGGGAGAAGATCGGTGTCACTGTGCAGGACGATGGAGAGTTCTGGTGAGTTTTATACAGCCCTCAGCTGGTATTTACTCGGTGCTTACATTTAGAGTTTAGTGGCTTGAAATTGGATCTGTTTTACTGATTTTCTTACCAGGGCAGGAGAAATGTATGAGCAGTTTGCTAGGGCTTGTTTGATTATGTTGCTTTTACATGATTATGTTGATCAAGCCCCTGATGTACAAACATCTCCTATAAAAAATAAACAAAATGTATTTTTATATAATGAACTTCTGACCAGTCAGTTAAGATTTCCTATTACAAATGACCCAGACCTGGTCACATCCATCTCTCTCCCTGTCTCTCCCCTCAGGATGACATTTGATGACTTCATCGCCAACTTCACAGACCTCATCCTGTGTCGTCTCATCAACACGTCCTACCTGAGTTTCCATAAAACCTGGGAGGAGGCTGTGATGAGAGGCTCATGGCACCGTAACACCGACCCCCTCCTCAACCGAGTAGGTGGCTGCATCAACAATAAGCAGACTTTTCTCCAAAACCCACAGGTACTGATTATCTAATTAGATGTATCATAAAACTGAACTTTGAGGTAATGACAGCACTTTTTTGGAAAAAGGAACGGCTCCATTAACATGCATGCATTTTCTTCTGCTCTGTAGTATGCATTTGATGTGACGAAGCCGGAGGATGAGGTGTTGATCTGTCTGCAGCAGAAGGATCGCAGAGCCACCCTGAGAGAAGGACGAGGAGAAAACCTGGCTATTGGCTTCGACATACACAGGGTCAGCTCATAGATGTTTACTGAGGTCTTAAAAAACTGGACATAACTTTCTCTATGGAGAGTAAACTTTGGCATTTTGCACCAGCTATATGTGCTGGTAATTTCTTTTGTAAGTCCTGGTGCATGTTATTCCCCACTCTCTCTTTATTTACAACTGTATCCACTGTTCTATAAAGAAAGTAAAAAAACAAAATTAATTTAAAGTCAGTAAAACTTTCTGCTCTCCATAATTCCTCAAGTCATCCTACTCCTTACCTACAGTAGCTGGGAGTGAGATTTATTGTTTATTATCTAATTTATGCCCATGTTGGAGCTTTCTCAGCCGGTGCAGAGGCAGATAAAATACTTTGACTCTGTAAATAAAGGCGGTCTAACTGTTCCTGTCCTCCATTCAGGTGGAGTTAAACAGGACCTATCGAATGCATGTTACCCAAGAGAAGGTTGGTGGGAGCACCTACATCAACTCGAGATCTGTGTTTGTTCGCATTGAACTGAAAGAGGGGCGATACGTCATCATTCCCACAACCTTCGACCCCGGACTGGAGGGAGAATTCTTGCTCCGGGTCTTCACTGATGTGCCATCAAATTGCAAGTACGAAAACCTTTGAGTTGTAACTGTTGATGTCAAGCAGCTTTATTAGACTTAAAAGACAAATTAATACTTAATATGGTATGCTAAAACAGTGATGTTTTAAATTAACACATTACAAAAAATCTGTGCGAATTTGATTTCTACATACAAAACTGATTAGACTTAATTTTAAGGTATTTGATGGAGCCGTTCAGTTTGAACAGTGCATGTTTATTATCAAGCAGCAGCATGTGTTCATGTGTTGGTGCCAAAAATAGAACAATACTTCTATCTTATCAGGCAAATGCGGTGAATTTGGTTTGTAAAGTGCACTTTCAATGCAGGTGCCTATTTTTATAGTTACTAAAGTGACCAATACACTATTATAAAGTGGTGAAACCTGTGCTGTGATGACCTGAAGTGCAGCCATTAACATTATCCCCTCTGCCCAAGACAAAAAAATGCCCCTGTCATGGTGGCAGCTTCCTTTACCTGAAGTGTGCTGGGATACATGGTGACTTAGCTTGTCTCCCTCCTTTGATCATAATTCTGCTTTTAACCAGAGAGAGAATACAGCTGGATCAGGGGTTCCCGTTTATGAAAACTTGAAGGTTTTTGAACGGAAGCCATTTTGACCATACACTTTGAACCAGAGTTAAGACAAAAAAATGGGCTCCATCCATCTCATGTTATAAAACAATGGTCCACTTCCATGCTTACAGTGTGCTGGGTTACATGGTGATAGGACAGACCAGGCAGGGGTGGATGCCACTTTTCAACAGCTTTTCTCCCCCGTTTGGTGATAATTCTGCATTTAAAGAATAAGGAGGTGTACTATTAATTGAAAAAAACCTTGTGGAGCACAAATTCCACATACTGAAAACTGATGGTACAACAAATGCTACACATCTGCACAGAAACTGCACGTTGTTGACTTTGCTGAATGCAATGAAAACAATTTTGAGGATAAATGTTTAAACCTTTAATCCTTTTAATGGAACAAAAATTAGACTGCACCTTAAAAACTGGTGTGACTCATAATCTGTATCTTATGGTACTGGCAAAAAAAATTGGTATTAGAAGAAATTTCACAAGACAGCGCTGAGAAAAAACTTACCAAAGCTTCTCAAACAAAACAGACACATTTGTGACAATCTAACATAGTCCTGTGCAGTTAGCTGGATTTAACACAAGATAATTCAGATGCCTTCAGAAATGGGCACCATAAGAGGAACAGATACTAAGCAAGAGTGCATTACAATGTTAGTTAAAATACTTTATCTTCAGGTTACTGGTGCTTGTGCCAAATCTCAGAGATTTAGGACGCATCAAGGTGGCCTTTTCTGTCCGTCCAAAACAGCTTTGATGATTAAAATGTGTTATGAAGGACTCAAACTGTCTCATTGTGTCTCTTTGTCCACCAGAGAGTTGACACAAGATGAGCCTCCAAAAACGTGCTGGAGCGGCCTGTGTGGGTACCCCTCTCTGGTCACTCAGGTTCACATACTGCAGGCTGACGGACTTGCAGGGCAAGACTCTGATGGAGGTGGGTTTAAGTTTTATTTTATTTTATTTTTTCATGAGTAAACAACAATAATCAAACAAAGAAGGAATTAGTAAAACCACACAAATCTGATAGATGTAGCAATTTAGAGCACCCACAGTCTGTTAGTCGGGAGCAAACACTTTATTCATCTTCTAAAAAAGCATTATTAATCATTTGTAATAAATATGTGTTCATAGTAACAATTAACTACTATACTACTACTATATACTTTTAATATTAAGAGATGCTTTACTGATGCATCAGCAGAGGATACCATGTATAGAGGAATAAACCCTGTGTGCTCACACATGTAAACGGGTTATTCCAAATGTTTCAGAAACCGGAATGACTTTAACCCAAATATTGACTGCATGTAAACGTAGCCACTTTTAATATTCAATTGTTTTTAAGAGAGAGATACATAATTTACAAATGCTTTACTAATGCATCATCAAAGATTATATAACAAGTTTGCAGATAGAGACAGTGGATGCACAATTTTATTGGTATCTGCAGATATTGGCCTAAAAAGTTGAATATTGGTATCGGCCAATATTTTAATTTTTGCAGATATTCACAGCCAATGTATTGGCCATGCATATTTGTATATCTGTAATATCTCCAAACTACACAAATGTACCATGTTGCCTCACCTCATCATCACTGCATGGGAACATTTAAAAAGCAAGATGTTCATTTTTCAAGAGTTAAATATTGTTTTTCTTGTTTTACGTCTGTTCCTCATACAAATAAACTCTCATGTTGAAAGTGACAAGTCCATTGAGTCCAATGTCAAGACTCTCTGCTCTTAAGGAAAAATCAGTATCTACAATAATGTGTTTGGAAATATCGGACATTGGCAAAAAAATCCAACATTGTCCATCCCTTATAGAGACATATTGTATAATTTTTTTTATAATGTTTTATAGATGCAAGTTAAGTATTTGCAAAGACTTGTTTAATGCTTACCAGAGTGTGGTTTTTATAAAAGGTTACACTGACGTCAGTTATTCATCTTTAATAGCACATAAATTAATATGATTTTTTTCTTAGCCAACAATATAGTTTTTTATTTCAAACTGGATCACTCATTTTTATCTGCTCTTTGTCTCTTTGTCCATAGTGTCAGACCCATATGTGATCATTTATTGTGAAGGAGAGAAAGTTCGCTCTTCGGTCCACAAAGACACACGCAGTCCTGTCTTCAACACCAAGGGGCTCTTCTACAGGAAGAAAGCCAGACAGCCGATCAGGATCAAGGTTTGTATTGTAGTGAGACTTCATGATATGCTAACACTGTCATGTGTGGAGCAGATACCCTGGTTTAGAATATTTACCTCCGCCAAGGAGATTACGCAAAAACTGCTGGACAGATTTTGCTGAAATTTTCAGGAGATGTTGATAATGGCCCAATTTAAAGATGATTAGATTTTGGTGATGATTTAAATAACCACCATTAGTGAACAATTGTTTTTGTTCAATAACTGTCTAACTAATAATGATATTAACATGATTCTGAGTGCTAGGTGTGGGTTTTCAGGGTCAAGGAATCATGTTATGATGGTAACTTTATTATGGAACCATTGCTTATAGATATAACAGCAATATGTGAGCCACCTTGGCAGAGGTTTGCGCTCTCTGAGTGCTTTCTAGTTTGATGTGGGTTTTTTTCTGTTCTTAATTTTGCTCCTTTATTTTTTTTATCTTGTATCTCATCTTAATATATTTGATTTTAATGCCTTTTTTAGTCTTTGTATTCTTATAATAAATGTTTTGTTTTTATACTGTAAAACACTTCAGATGCTTAAGTGTTTTACAGAGATAGGAATGATGTTCTCTAAATAAAATTCCTTTGTTTTAGAAGAATCCACAAATACAGACCATCTCAAGCTTGTCTGCCGTTTTGAATGCTGTTCTTTTAAAACAGAAACCTTCTGTCTCACGTCCAATTTCAGATCTACAACCACAACCTGCTGTCAGACTCCTTCCTCGGCCAGGTGACCATGCCGGCCGAGCAGGGTAGTTTCCAGCAGACGCTCCACCTGAAGGGAAAGGGCGACAGCAGAGACAGCGACCTTCCCGGGACCATCACTGTTGCCATAGTAACCAGCTCAACGCTCACCAACATCTGAGACAGAGCAGGAGTGTGGTCAGGGTCACTCGCTCTTATATTAAAGTTTACCACTAAAGAATTGTGCCTGTAAGGTTATGAACTGTTTATCATGCAGAAGTATAAGTTTACTCTTTGAAGGCTGGGTCCAGTGTATAATAATGTTGTATAATTGTTTAATACTTTGATACTTTACTACACTGCACGCTTCAAAATGATATAATTTCAGCTGATAATATAATGAAAAGCTTTGAAAAGTGCTGAAGCTTTAAGAAGACTGTGTCTGTTTCATTTAACAAGGTGCATGTTAGAGGAAAATAAGTCTATCAAAGATTGTAAGAAAAACCTGAGGCTTGTTGCAGCAGCTTTGTGGCAGTTCTATCTGAAGTTATGTTGTGAAGTCAACACAAAGACATGCACTTAAAGTAATTTCTTTATTTTTCTGAACCAAAGAGACTTAGGGCCAAATCACTGGTGTGTAGCTCAAGTATCTCATCTAATTTCTTCCCAATGCATGTGTCATTTACACGCCAACCCCAGTTTATGAAGAGCTGACTGTTGATAAATGAGGCAGCTGAAAACAATTGTGATTTAAATAACACACCCCTAAATATTCACTGTTAAGCTGAGAATTTACAGCATGGTGGGACGTACTGTGGTAAAAAAATAAACACCTCTCCAAGCTGGAGATTGACCCCATTACAAGAGAAGAAGAATAAAATCTTGTTATCTGGCAGTCCAGGAGTAATACTACTTAGATTTCAAACAGAGGCTTACAGAGAAAACTGATTTAAAGTTAGATATCGATTTTAGATGGCAGAGAACACACCAAACCAGCTTTTTGTACAAATTTACACTGATTAGGATGTAGGTTTATGATGTAACATGTTTATGTTTGAACTTGGGCTGAACAAAATTGGAAAATTTGATAGTGTTTTTCAATAAAAAAAATTCAAGGGGTATTTTCCAAATAAATGTTGTCTTTGCCTTGTCACTGTTCTTTAGAAACTTTACAAATAATCTTGTGACTTGCAATTGCAAAACTTTATGCCTACATTACCAACAATTTCTGACAACAATTTAGTTAATGCTCCATGTTTTCAACTTCTAAAGGCTCACCATTTGTGCAGCTGAGCATCCACTGTTGTCCCCGATGAGACTGTTTTTGAGGGCATTGTGTGTCCTAACAAATCTGTCTTTGTTTAGATGTTCATTAAAGACAAATATAAATTGTCCTTTCAGAATTTTGATCAAAATATGGCTTAAGAAGGACAAATATAATGCTAAAGTCTCCATTCAACATGGACATAATTAATATTGCACATGCTGCAGCACATTGTCATTGCGATGTAGGAGCGACATACTGTTCAGTCCTGATTTGAACTTTCTTGGTGCAGAATCTTAAATGTTAGATTGGTGTTGACTTCACTTAGGGTCAAACTAACAGTGCGTTCCTTTTGATACTGAAGTCGGAATGTCAGAGTTTCAGATTAAGACACGTCACTGGGAACTTGAGTTTCGAATTTTCTACTCTAAATGTCAGATGATCTTCATGCTCCCCAAGTTTACAAGCTCATTATTTACCTGGAATGTGACGCAATTACAAGCTCAGACATCCAAGTTTTAGGTAAATGGACACACCATAAACTACCATTAAAATAACACATAGCTCATGCGACCCATAGTTGCACATTCTCTAAATTGTACAAAAGCGGTGTCAACATTTCTGTATATTGCCTACTGTTTTTGGACAACTAAGAGTGTGCAGAAAAGAAAAAGATCACCAGATTTTGGAAGCAAGGACTTCTTTTTTGCTGTGAAGGTGTCAAAAATGTAACAGTATTGTTTAATATTTACAAAGAGTACACCTACATTTTTAATTCTGGTTTTATAACAGCCCTTTTTGTAGAGAATTACTCATTTTGAATAGTGGAAGAGGAGGACTGTACATCATTAACACAATATAAAGACACTCTTGTTTTAATACTTTAGAATAGGTTTACAAACTGATCTATCGTCCCTGTGCAAGACATTTCCAGCTAGCTTTTTAAAGGTTTACAGTTTTTAAGAAGTTTTTCTTCTGCTTAGAAAGTCCTGTCAATGTCTTTAAATATGTTAATGTCTTTTTTATATTATCATGTTTATTTTCTACTTGTTTCAGTCTTTTTAATTCATAATGTTTTTTATCGATATTTAAGTTGCAAGGACAACTGCCAAACATCTTCACCTGTATCATCAGTATCATGTTTTTATGTTGTTTCAATCTTTTTTATGCCTATGAAAGCACTTTGTACTGTCTTGTTAAAGGTTCACCACAAATAAACTTCCCCTGCCTTGAAGCATAACACCATGTGTGAACACAGCCTGTTATTAAAGATGAACATTTATTGTTGAAATACTGAAAATGTGCCTTAATTAAGATGATACCTTATGTGAGTTATTATCCAATAATAACTTACATAAGGGGAGCACTCTGAAGTGTGTGTTAACTCAAAGGTCCCATGTCCTGGTGTGTTTGACCAATAAAATCCTGTCTTCGAGGCAGGCCTGCATTTAGAATGCATAAGGCCCCTGGGCCATTAGTCTTGGTCCAATGGCCACCCCTTAAAATTCATATAGGTGTATAGCCATGTATTTAAAAACATACTGAGGGGAAAAAACACTAAGGCTAACATATGACTTTTTTTCCATCTCGGAGTCCGACAAAAAATATGCTCAAACATGACTTTTTAGATGTAAAACAGGCCAAAAAACATGCTAGTGCGATGGTTTGGTGATGTTCGGCTTCAAAATGGAGTTATGAGCCTTTTTCTCTCAGCTCAGGATCTGAAAAAAAACACTAAGGCTAACATATGACTTTTTTTCCATTTCAGACTCTGAAAAAAAATCTGCTCAAACATGACTTTTTGGATGTAAAACAGGCGAAAAAACATGCTAGTGCAGCCGGTTTGGCGATATTCGGCTTCAAAATGGACTTATTAGTCTTTTTCTCTCAGCTCGTGATCTGAAAAAACACTAAGGCTAACATATGACTTTTTTTCCATCTCGGCATCTGACAAAAAATATGCTCAAACATGACTTTTTAGATGTACAACAGGCCAACAAACATGCTAGTGCAGACGGTTCTGTCATATTCAGCTTAAAAATGGACTTATCAGTCTTTTTCTCTCAGCTCAGGATCTGAAAAAACACTAAGGCTAACATATGACTTTTTTTCCATTTCAGACTCTGAAAAAAAATCTGCTCAAACATAACTTTTTAGATGTAAAACAGGCCAACAAACATGCTAGTGCAGACAGTTCTGTCATATTCGGTTTCAAAATGGACTTATGAGCCTTTTTCTCTCAGCTCAGGATCTGAAAAAACACTAAGGCTAACATATGACTTTTTTTTCCACTTCGGAGTCCGACAAAAAATATGCTCAAACATAACTTTTTAGATGTAAAACAGGCCAACAAACATGCTAGTGCAGACGGTTTGGTAATATTTGGCTTCAAAATGGACTTCTGAGCGTTTTTCTCTCAGTTCAGGATCTGAAAAAACACTAAGGCTAACATATGACTTTTTTTCCATCTTTGAGTCCGACAAAAAATATGCTGAAACATTACTTTTTGGATGTAAAACAGGCGAAAAAACATGCTAGTGCAGCCGGTTTGGCGATATTCGGCTTCAAAATGGACTTATTAGTCTTTTTCTCTCAGCTCGTGATCTGAAAAAACACTAAGGCTAACATATGACTTTTTTTCCATCTCGGAGTCCGACAAAAAATATGCTGAAACATGACTTATTAGATGTAAAATAGGCCAACAAACATGCTAGTGCAGACGGTTTGGTAATATTCGGCTTCAAAATGGACTTATGAGCCTTTTTCTCTCAGCTCAGGATCTGAAAAAACACTAAGGCTAACACATGACTTTTTTTCCATTTCAGACTCCGAAAAAAAATCTGCTCAAACATGACTTATTAGATGTACAACCGGCCAAAAAACATGCTAGTGCAGATGGTTTGGCGATATTCGGCTTCAAAATGGACTTATGAGTCTTTTTATCTCAGCTCTATATATGAAAAAACACTAAGGCTAACATATGACTTTTTTTCCATTTCGGAATACGACAAAAAATATGCTCAAACATGACTTTTTAGATGTAAAAAAGGCAAAAAACATGCTAGTGCAGATGGTTTGGTGATATTCGGCTTCAAAATGGACTTATGAGCCTTTTTCTCTCAGCTCAGGATCTGAAAAAACACTAAGGCTAACATATGACTTTTTTTCCATCTTTGAGTCCGAAAAAAAATCTGCTCAAACATAACTTTTTGGATGTAAAACAGGCCAAAAAACATGCTAGTGCAGCCGGTTTGGCGATATTCGGCTTCAAAATGGACTTATCAGTCTTTTTCTCTCAGCTTGTGATCTGAAAAAACACTAAGGCTAACATATGACTTTTTTTCCATCTCGGAGTCCGACAAAAAATATGCTCAAACATGACTTTTTTTGATGTAAAACAGGCCAAAAAACATGCTAGTGCAGACGGTTTGGTGATATTCGGCTTCAAAATGGACTTATGAGCCTTTTTCTCTCAGCTCAGGATCTGAAAAAACACTAAGGCCAACATATGACTTTTTTTCAAACTCGGAGTCCGACAAAAAATATGCTCAAACATGACTTTTTTGTTATAAAACAGGCCAAAAAACATGCCAGTGCAGATGGTTTGGTGATATTCGGCTTCAAAATGGACTTATGAGCCTTTTTCTCTCAGCTCAGGATCTGAAAAAACACTAAGGCTAACATATGACATTTTTTCCAGCTCGGAGTCCGAAAAAAAATATGCTCAAACATGAGTTTTTAGATGTAAAACAGGCCAAAAAACATGCCAGTGCAGACGGTTTGGGGATATTCGGCTTCAAAATGAACTTATGAGCCTTTTTCTCTCAGCTCAGGATCTGAAAAAACACCTAGGCTAACATATAATTTTTTTTCTTATGGAGTCCGAAAAAAAATATGCTGAAACATGACTTTTTAGATGTGAAACAGGCCAAAAATCATGCTAGCGAGACGGTTTGGTGATATTCGGCTTCAAAATGGACTTGTGAGCCTTCTTCTCGCAGCTCAGGATCCGAAAAAACACTAAGGCTAACATATGACTTTTTCTCCATTTTGGACTCCAAAAAAAATATGCTCAAACATGACTATTTGGGTGTCAAACAGGCCAAGAAACATGCTAGTGCAGACGGTTTGGTGATATTTGACTTCAAAAGGACTTCTAAGTCATTTTCCCTCAGCTCAGGATATGAAAAAACACTAAGGCCAACA
Source organism: Cetoscarus ocellatus (assembly GCA_037902135.1). Classification (NCBI taxonomy): domain Eukaryota; kingdom Metazoa; phylum Chordata; class Actinopteri; order Labriformes; family Labridae; genus Cetoscarus; species Cetoscarus ocellatus. The sequence goes on from JBAMNC010000194.1 coordinate 32,618, forward strand.
TATGACTTTTTCTCCATTTCGGACTCCAAAAAAAATATGCTCAAACATGACTATTTGGGTGTCAAACAGGCCAAAAAACATGCTAGTGCAGACGGTTCTGTCATATTCGGTTTCAAAATGGACTTATGAGCCTTTTTCTCTCAGCTCAGGATCTGAAAAAACACTAAGGCTAACATATGACTTTTTTTCAACTTCGGAGTCCGACAAAAAATATGCTCAAACATGACTTTTTGGATATAAAACAGGCGAAAAAACATGCTAGTGCAGACGGTTTGGTGATATTTGACTTCAAAATGGACTTTTTAGCAGTTTTCTCCCAGCTCGGGATTTGAAGAAACACTAAGGCTGACATATGACTTTTTCTCCATTTTGGACTCCAAAAAAAATATGCTCAAGCATGACTTTTTAGGTGTCAAACAGGCCAAAAAACATACTAGTGCAGACGGTTTGGTGATATTTGACTTCAAAATAGACTTTTAAGCCTTTTTCTCTCATTTCAGGATCTGAAAAAACACTAAGGCTAACATATGACTTTTTTTCCATTTCGGACTCCCAAAAAAATATGCTCAAACATGACTTTTTGGATGTAAAACAGGCGAAAAAAACATGCTAGTGCAGACGGTTTGGCGATATTCGGCTTCAAAATGGACTTACGAGCCTTTTTCTCTCAGCTCAGGATCTGAAAAAACACTCAGGCTAACATATGACTTTTTTTCCATCTCGGAGTCCGAAAAAAAATATGCTCAAACATGACTTTTTGGATGTAAAACTGGCCAACAAACATGCTAGTGCAGACGGTCTGGTCATATTTGGCTTCAAAATGGACTTATGAGCCTTTTTCTCTCAGTTCAGGATCTGAAAAAACACTAAGGCTAACATATGACTTTTTTTCCACTTCAGAGTCCAAAAAAAAATATGCTCAAACATGACTTTTTAGATGTAAAAAAAGGCCAAAAAACATGCTAGTGCAGACGGTTTGGTCATATTCGGTTTCAAAATGGACTTCTAAGTCATTTTCTCTCAACTCAGGATCTGAAAAAACACTAAGGCTAACATATGACTTTTTTTCCATTTCAGAGTCCGACAAAAAATATGCTCAAACATGACTTTATGGGTGTAAAACAGGCGAAAAAAACATGCTAGTGCAGACATTTTTGTGATATTTGACTTCAAAATGGACTTTTTAGCAGTTTTCTCCCAGCTCGGGATTTGAAGAAACACTAAGGCTAACATATGACTTTTTCTCCATTTTTGGACTCCAAAAAAATATGCTCAAGCATGACTTTTTAGGTGTAAAACTGGCCAAAAAACATGCTAGTGCAGACGGTTTGGTGATATTTGACTTCAAAATAGACTTTTAAGCCTTTTTCTCTCATTTCAGGATCTGAAAAACACTAAGACTAACATATGACTTTTTTTCCAACTCGGAGTCCCACAAAAAATATGCTCAAACATGACTTTTTGGTTATAAAACAAGCTCAAAAAACATGCCAGTGCAGATGGTTTGGTGATATTCGGCTTCAAAATGGACTTATGAGCCTTTTTGTCTCAGCTCAGGATATGAAAAAACACTAAGGCTAACATATGACTTTTTTTCCATCTCGGAGTCCGAAAAAAAATATGCTCAAACATGAGTTTTTAGATGTAAAACAGGCCAAAAAACATGCCAGTGCAGACGGTTTGGTGATATTCGGCTTCAAAATGGACTTATGAGCCTTTTTCTCTCAGCTCAGGATCTGAAAAAACACCTAGGCTAACATATGACTTTTTTTTTCTTATGGAGTCCGAAAAAATATATGCTGAAACATGACTTTTTAGATGTGAAACAGGCCAAAAATCATGCTAGTGCAGACGGTTTGGTGATATTCGGCTTCAAAATGGACTTGTGAGCCTTCTTCTCTCAGCTCAGGATCCGAAAAAACACTAAGGCTAACATATGACTTTTTTTCCAATCTAGGAGTCCGAAAAAAAATATGCTCAAACATGACTTTATGGGTGTAAAATAGGCCAAGAAACATGCTAGTGCAGACGATTTTGTGATATTTGACTTCAAAATGGACTTTTTAGCAGTTTTCTCCCAGCTCGGGATCTGAAGAAACACTAAGGCTAACATATGACTTTTTCTCCATTTTGGACTCCAAAAAAAAATATGCTCAAGCATGACTTTTTAGGTGTAAAACTGGCCAAAAAACATGCTAGTGCAGATGATTTTGTGATATTTGACTTCAAAATGGACTTTTGAGCCATTTGCTCTCAGCTCGGGAGTTGAAAAAACACTAAGGCTAACATATGACTTTTTTTCCATTTCGGACTCCGACAAAAAATATGCTCAAACATGACTTTTTGGGTTTAAAACAGGCCAAAAAACATGCCAGTGCAGACGGTCTGGTCATATTTGGCTTCAAATATGACTTTTAAGCCTTTTCGTCTCAGCTCAGGATTTGAAAAAACACTAAGGCTAACATATGACTGTTTTTTCCATCTCGGAGTCCGACAAAGAATATGCTCAAACATGACTTTTTGGATGTAAAACAGGCCAAAAAACATGCTAGTCCAGACAGTTTGGCGATATTCGGCTTCAAAATGGACTTATGAGTCTTTTTATCTCAGCTCTATATATGAAAAAACACTAAGGCTAACATATGACTTTTTTTCCATTTCGGAATCCGAAAAAAAATATGCTCAAACATGACTTTTTGGATGTAAAACAACACCTTTAACTCTCACATAAAGCAAATTTCAAGAACAGCCTTTTTTCTTCTTCGTAACATCGCTAAAATTAGGCCTATCCTATCCCAGAGCGATGCCGAAAAGCTAGTCCATGCTTTTGTTACCTCTAGACCGGACTATTGTAATTCTCTTCTTTCAGGCTGTCCTAGTAAGTCACTTAAGATGCTTCAGCTGGTTCAAAATGCTGCAGCACGTGTGCTGACTAGAACTAGAACTAGGAGAAGAGACCACATTACTCCTGTATTAGCCTCTCTGCATTGGCTTCCCATTAAATATAGAATAGAATTCAAGATTCATCTTCTCGCCTATAAAGCTCTCAGTGGACAGGCACCAGTTTACCTCAAAGAGCTTGTAGTGCCATACAACCCCTCTAGAACATTAGGCTCCCGAAATGCTGGCCTGCTCATGGTTCCATCAGTCTCTAGAAGTAGTATGGGAGGTAGAGCCTTCAGTTATCAGGCTCCTCTTCTCTGGAACCATTTACCAACCACGGTTCAGGAGGCAGACACCCTCTGTACCTTTAAGGCTAGACTTAAAACATTCCTCTTTGATAAAGCTTTCAGTTAGGGACCAGCTCATAGTCCATAGTTTAGACACATAGTTAAGATGCAATAGGCTTAGACTGCCGGGGGGATCTGGCACACTGGGCTCTATCCCTCTCTCTCCATATCTGCCTCTGCCCCTTTCTGTTTGCTCCTGTACTCGTCTCTGGCTCTGGTCTTTTAGGTTGCCTGGGATCCTTGGTGGAGACTGCCTGCTGCTGTGGAGTCACGAAGCCTCAATAACTACAATTACAGACATAACACATATTTGGCCATCTCATTCCAGTTCATAATCATTATAGCTGTTAATGTTGATATTAATATGATCTTTCTATCCATGGTTGATACATCTATAGTAACTATCTTTAGCTCCACATGGACATGAGATCCCTCCTGAAAATGAGGTGTCACATCTCAAGAGGTCTACCATTAATACATTTATACTTAACGGAGACAAATATGGTAGGGATGCACTTGTGGTCTGGGCACTCATGAGTTTGTCACTACCATAAATTCTTATTTTCAGTAAGACTTTTGATTATACTTCTATAAAAATGTTCACCACAACCACACAGACATGAAAGTCCTCCTCTAATATATTTGTTTGCAGCAGAAACAAATTTGACGACGACAGGTCTATGATTGGTCCATTAATCTGTCACTAGCTTTAGTTCTTACTTTAGTCCACTTGTCTCCACTTACCTCCCTCCCTTTACCCACACACTCAACACAGCATCGTGTGGATTTGCTGTTCATCATGAGACTGGGGTCCACATTCAAGATTTCCTGCTGCTTAACAGAAGGTTTTTTCTTGCCGCCATGATGGAGGGATTCATGATTGGCTATATGGATTCATGTTGGGTGTTGGATGTATATATTTGTATATATATGTATATGTGTATTTTTATAGGTATTTATGTATCTATGCATATATGTGTATCCATAATATGAAGAGCTTTGTGCTCTATTGTAAAGTGTCTTGAGATAACACTTGTTATGAATTGGCGCTATACAAATAAAGATTGATTGATTGATATGACTTTTTTTCCATCTCGGAGTCGGACAAAAAATATACTCAAACATGACTTTTTAGATGTGAAACAGGCCAAAAAAACATTCTAGTGCAGACGGGTTGGTCATATTCGGCTTCAAAATGGACTTATGAGCCTTTTTCTCTCAGCTCAGGATCTGAAAAAACACTAAGGCTAACATATGACTTTTTTTCCATTTCGGAGTCCGACAAAAAATATTCTCAAACATGACTTTTTAGATGTAAAACAGGCCCGAAAACAAGGCAGTGCAGACAGTTTGGTCATATTTGGCTTCAAAATGGACTTATGAGCCGTTTTCATTCGGCTAAGGATCTGAAAAAACACTAAGGCTGACATTTGACTTTTTTACCACTTCGGAGTCCGAAAAAAAATATGCTCAAACATGACTTTTTGGATGTAAAACAGGCCAAAAAACATGCTAGTGCAGACGGTTTGGCGATATTCGGCGTCAAAATGGACTTATCAGTCTTTTTCTCTCAACTCGTGATCTGAAAAAACACTAAGGCTAACATATGACTTTTTTTCCATCTTGGAGTCCGACAAAAAATATGCTCAGACATGACTTTTTAGATGTAAAACAGGACCAAAACCAAGGAAGTGCAGACGGTTTGGTCATATTTGGCTTCAAAATGGACTTATGAGCCGTGTTCTCTCAGCTCAGGATCTGAAAAAACACTAAGGCTAACATATGACTTTTTTTCCATTTTGGACGTCGACCAAAAAAAACTTCAAACATGACTTTTTGGATTTAAAACAGGCCAAAAACATGCCAGTGCAGACGGTCTGGTCATAATTGGCTTCAAATTTGACTTTTAAGCCTTTTTGTCTCAGCTCAGGATTTGAAAAAACACTAAGGCTAACATATGACTTTTTTTCCATTTCGGACTCCGACAAAAAATATGCTCAAACATGACGTTTTGCAGGTAAAACAGGCAAAAAAACATGCCAGTGCAGACGGTTTGGTCATATTTGGCTTCAAAATGGACATATAAGCGTACTTCTCTCAGCTCAGGATTTGAAAAAACACTAAGGCTAACATATGACTTTTTTTCCATTTCGGACTCCGACAAAAAATATGCTCAAACATGACTTTTTGGGTTTAAAACAGGCCAAAAAACATGCCAGTGCAGACGGTCTGGTCATATTTGGCTTCAAATATGACTTTTAAGCCTTTTCGTCTCAGCTCAGGATTTGAAAAAACACTAAGGCTAGCATATGACTGTTTTTCCATTTCGGACTCTGACAAAAAATATGCTCAAACATGACTTTTTGGATATAAAACAGGGCAAAAAACATGCTAGTCCAAAAGGTTTGGTCATTTTTGGCTTCAAATATGACTTTTAAGCCTTTTTGTCTCAGCTCTGGATTTGAAAAAACACTAAGGCTAACATATGACTTTTTTTTCCATTTCGGACTCCGACAACAAATATGCTCAAACATGACTTTTTGCAGGTAAAACAGGCAAAGAAACATGCTAGTGCAGACAGGTTGGTCATATTTGGCTTCAAAATGGACTTATGAGCCTTTTTCTCTCAGCTCAGGATTTGAAAAAACACTAAGGCTAACATATGACTGTTTTTCCATTTTGGACTCAGACAAAAAATATGCTCAAACATGACTTTTTGCAGGTAAAACGGGCCAAAAAACATGCTAGTGCCAACGGTTTGGTCATTTTTTGCTTCAAAATGGACATATGAGCCTTTTTGTCTCAGCTCAGGATTAGAAAGAACACTAAGGCTAACATATGACTTTTTTTCCATTTCGGACTCTGACAAAAAATATGCTCAAACATGACTTTTTGGATATAAAACAGGGCAAAAAACATGCTAGTCCAAAAGGTTTGGTCATTTTTGGCTTCAAATATGACTTTTAAGCCTTTTTGTCTCAGCTCTGGATTTGAAAAAACACTAAGGCTAACATATGACTTTTTTTCCATTTTGGACTCAGACAAAAAATATGCTCAAACATGACTTTTTGCAGGTAAAACAGGCAAAGAAACATGCTAGTGCAGACGGGTTGGTCATATTTGGCTTCAAAATGGACTTATGAGCCTTTTTCTCTCAGCTCAGGATTTGAAAAAACACTAAGGCTAACATATGACTTTTTTTCCATTTTGGACTCAGACAAAAAATATGCTCAAACATGACTTTTTGCAGGTAAAACGGGCCAAAAAAACATGCTAGTGCCAACGGTTTGGTCATTTTTTGCTTCAAAATGGACATATGAGCCTTTTTGTCTCAGCTCAGGATTAGAAAGAACACTAAGGCTAACATATGACTTTTTTTCCATTTCGGACTCTGACAAAAAATATGCTCAACCATGACCTTCTGGATTTAAAACATGCCAAAAAACATGCCAGTGCAGATGGTTTGGTCATTTTTCGCTTAAAATTCAACTAAATAGCCTTTTGCTCTCAGCTCAGGATTTGAAAAAACACTAAGGCCAACATATGACTTTTTTTCCATTTCGGACTCCGACAAAAAATATGCTCAAACATGACTTTTTGCAGGTAAAACAGGCAAAAAAACATGCCAGTGCAGACGGTTTGGTCATATTTGGCTTCAAAATGGACATATAAGCGTACTTCTCTCAGCTCAGGATTTGAAAAAACACTAAGGCTAACATATGACTTTTTTTCCATTTCGGACTCCGACAAAAAATATGCTCAAACATGAGTTTTTGGGTTTAAAACAGGCCAAAAAACGTGCCAGTGCAGACGGTCTGGTCATATTTGGCTTCAAATATGACTTTTAAGCCTTTTTGTCTCAACTCGTGATCTGAAAAAACACTAAGGCTAACACATAATTTTTTTTCCATTTCCGACTCCGACAAAAAATATGCTCAGACATAACTTTTTGCAGGTAAAACAGGCCAAAAAACATGCCAGTGCAGACGGTTTGGTCATATTTGGCTTCAAAATGGACATATAAGCGTACTTCTCTCAGCTCAGGATTTGAAAAAACACTAAGGCTAACATATGACTTTTTTTCCATTTCGGACTCCAACAAAAAATATGCTCAAACATAAGTTTTTGGGTTTAAAACAGGCCAAAAAACATGCCAGTGCAGAGGTCTGGTCATATTTGGCTTCAAATATGACTTTTAAGCCTTTTTGTCTCAGCTCTGGATTTGAAAAAACACTAAGGCTAACATATGACTTTTTTTTCCATTTCGGACTCCGACAACAAATATGCTCAAACATGACTTTTTGCAGGTAAAACAGGCAAAGAAACATGCTAGTGCAGACAGGTTGGTCATATTTGGCTTCAAAATGGACTTATGAGCCTTTTTCTCTCAGCTCAGGATTTGAAAAAACACTAAGGCTAACATATGACTGTTTTTCCATTTTGGACTCAGACAAAAAATATGCTCAAACATGACTTTTTGCAGGTAAAACGGGCCAAAAAACATGCTAGTGCCAACGGTTTGGTCATTTTTTGCTTCAAAATGGACATATGAGCCTTTTTGTCTCAGCTCAGGATTAGAAAGAACACTAAGGCTAACATATGACTTTTTTTCCATTTCGGACTCTGACAAAAAATATGCTCAAACATGACTTTTTGGATATAAAACAGGGCAAAAAACATGCTAGTCCAAAAGGTTTGGTCATTTTTGGCTTCAAATATGACTTTTAAGCCTTTTTGTCTCAGCTCTGGATTTGAAAAAACACTAAGGCTAACATATGACTTTTTTTCCATTTTGGACTCAGACAAAAAATATGCTCAAACATGACTTTTTGCAGGTAAAACAGGCAAAGAAACATCTTAGTGCAGACGGGTTGGTCATATTTGGCTTCAAAATGGACTTATGAGCCTTTTTCTCTCAGCTCAGGATTTGAAAAAACACTAAGGCTAACATATGACTTTTTTTCCATTTTGGACTCAGACAAAAAATATGCTCAAACATGACTTTTTGCAGGTAAAACGGGCCAAAAAACATGCTAGTGCCAACGGTTTGGTCATTTTTTGCTTCAAAATGGACATATGAGCCTTTTTGTCTCAGCTCAGGATTAGAAAGAACACTAAGGCTAACATATGACTTTTTTTCCATTTCGGACTCCGACAAAAAATATGCTCAACCATGACCTTCTGGATTTAAAACATGCCAAAAAACATGCCAGTGCAGATGGTTTGGTCATTTTTCGCTTAAAATTCAACTAAATAGCCTTTTGCTCTCAGCTCAGGATTTGAAAAAACACTAAGGCCAACATATGACTTTTTTTCCATTTCGGACTCCGACAAAAAATATGCTCAAACATGACTTTTTGCAGGTAAAACAGGCAAAAAAACATGCCAGTGCAGACGGTTTGGTCATATTTGGCTTCAAAATGGACATATAAGCGTACTTCTCTCAGCTCAGGATTTGAATAAACACTAAGGCTAACATATGACTTTTTTTCCATTTCGGACTCCGACAAAAATTATGCTCAAACATGAGTTTTTGGGTTTAAAACAGGCCAAAAAACGTGCCAGTGCAGACGGTCTGGTCATATTTGGCTTCAAATATGACTTTTAAGCCTTTTTGTCTCAACTCGTGATCTGAAAAAACACTAAGGCTAACATATGACTTTTTTTCCATTTCCGACTCCGACAAAAAATATGCTCAAACATGACTTTTTGCAGGTAAAACAGGCCAAAAAACATGCCAGTGCAGACGGTTTGGTCATATTTGGCTTCAAAATGGACATATAAGCGTACTTCTCTCAGCTCAGAATTTGAAAAAACACTAAGGCTAACATATGACTTTTTTTCCATTTCGGACTCCAACAAAAAATATGCTCAAACATGAGTTTTTGGGTTTAAAACAGGCCAAAAAACATGCCAGTGCAGAGGTCTGGTCATATTTGGCTTCAAATATGACTTTTAAGCCTTTTTGTCTCAGCTCAGGATTTGAAAAAACACTAAGGCTAACATATGACTTTTTTTCCATTTCGGACTCCGACAAAAAATATGCTCAAACATGACTTTTTGGGTTTAAAACAGGCCAAAAAAAATGCCAAGGAAGTGCAGACGATCTGGTCATATTTGGCTTCAAATATGACTTTTAAGCCTTTTTGTCTCAACTCGTGATCTGAAAAAACACTAAGGCTAACATATGACTTTTTTTCCATTTCGGACTCCGACAAAAAATATGCTCAACCATGACCTTCTGGATTTAAAACATGCCAAAAAAACATGCCAGTGCAGATGGTTTGGTCATTTTTCGCTTAAAATTCAACTAAAAAGCCTTTTTCTCTCAGCTCAGGATTTGAAAAAACACTAAGGCTAGCACATGACTTTTTTTCTATTTCGAACTCTGACAACATATAGGGTCAAAAATGACTTTTTGCAGGTAAAACAGGACAAAAAATATGCTCGTGCAGACGGTTTGGTCATATTTCGCTTCAAAATGGACATATAAGCGTACTTCTCTCAGCTCAGGATTTGAAAAAACACTAAGGCTAACATATGACTTTTTTTCCATTTCGGACTCCGACAAAAATTATGCTCAAACATGAGTTTTTGGGTTTAAAACAGGCCAAAAAATGTGCCAGTGCAGACGGTCTGGTCATATTTGGCTTCAAATATGACTTTTAAGCCTTTTTCTCTCAGCTCGAGATCTGAAAAAACAGTAAGGCTAACATATGACTTTTTTTCCATTTCGGACTCCGACAAAAAATATGCTCAAACATGACTTTTTGGGTTTAAAACAGGCAAAAAAACATGCTAGTGCAGACGGTTTGGTCATATTTGGCTTCAAAATGGACATATAAGCGTACTTCTCTCAGCTCAGGATTTGAAAAAACACTAAGGCTAACATATGACTTTTTTTCCATTTCGGACTCCGACAAAAAATATGCTCAAACATGAGTTTTTGGGTTTAAAACAGGCCAAAAAACATGCCAGTGCAGACGGTCTGGTCATATTTGGCTTCAAATATGACTTTTAAGCCTTTTTGTCTCAGCTCAGGATTTGAAAAAACACTCAGGCTAACATATGACTTTTTTTCCATTTCGGACTCCGACAAAAAATATGCTCAAACATGACTTTTTGGGTTTAAAACAGGCCAAAAAACATGCCAGTGCAGACGGTCTGGTCATATTTGGCTTCAAATATGACTTTTAAGCCTTTTTGTCTCAACTCGTGATCTGAAAAAACACTAAGGCTAACATATGACTTTTTTTCCATTTCGGACTCCGACAAAAAATATGCTCAACCATGACCTTCTGGATTTAAAACATGCCAAAAAAACATGCCAGTGCAGATGGTTTGGTCATTTTTCGCTTAAAATTCAACTAAAAAGCCTTTTTCTCTCAGCTCAGGATTTGAAAAAACACTAAGGCTAGCACATGACTTTTTTTCTATTTCGAACTCTGACAACATATAGGGTCAAAAATGACTTTTTAGATGTAAAACAGGACCAAAACCAAGGAAGTGCAGACGATTTGGTCATATTTGGCTTCAAAATGGACTTATAAGCCTTTTTCTCTCAGCTCAGGATTTGAAAAAACACTAAGGCTAGCACATGACTTTTTTTCTATTTCGAACTCTGACAACATATAGGGTCAAAAATGACTTTTTAGATGTAAAACAGGACCAAAACCAAGGAAGTGCAGACGATTTGGTCATATTTGGCTTCAAAATGGACTTATAAGCCTTTTTCTCTCAGCTCAGGATTTGAAGAAACACTAAGGTTGACATATGACTTTTTTTCCTTTTCGGACTCTGACAAAAAATATGCTCAAACATGACTTTTTGGAGGTAAAACAGGCCAAAAAACATACCAGTGCAGACGGTCTGGTCATATTTGGCTTCAAATATGACTTTTAAGCCTTTTTGTCTCAGCTCAGGATTTCAAAAAACACTAAGGCTAACATATGACTTTTCTTCCATTTCGGACTCTGACAAAAAATATGCTCAAACATGACTTTTTGGGTTTAAAACAGGACAAAAAAATATGCTCGTGCAGACGGTTTGGTCATATTTGGCTTCAAAATGGACTAATAAGCTTTTTTCTCTCAGCTCAGGATTTGAAAAAACACTAAGGCTAACATATGACTTTTTTTTCCATTTCGGACTCCGATTACAAATATGCTCAAACATGACTTTTTGGATTTAAAACAGGCCAAAATGTGCTAGTGCAGACGATATGGTCATTTTTTGCTTCAAATTTGACTTTTGAGCCTTCTTCTCTCAGCTCAGAATTGGAAAAACAAAAGGCTAACATATGACTTTTTTGCCATTTCGGACTCGGACAAAAAATATGCTCAAACATGACTTTTTGGGTGTAAAACAGGCCAAAAAAAATATGCCAGTGCAGACAGTTTGGTTGTATGTGGCTAAAAAATGAACTTATAAGCCTTTCCCCTAGGGGCAGGCTATGAAAAAAACGACCTGCTAACATATGACTTTTTTGCCATTTCGGACCCCGGAAAAATTACTGAAAAGTGACTATTTGGGACCTTTTCAGGCAGGAGACCATGCTGGTGTGGAAGGTTTGGTCCTTTACCCACAAAAATTACTTATGAGCATTTTTCCCTCAGGTCAGATTTTTATGCCATTTTGGACCCCAGATAAAAAATGCTAAAAAGTTTATTTTTGTGACCTTTTTGGGCAGCAGACCAGGCTGGTGCAGAGAGTTTTGTCATATTAGACTTACAATTTGACTTATGTGCATATTTTTTACTTTAGGTCAGGCTTTTGAAATAAACGACTTCTTAACATAACTTTTTTGGGTCATATTTCACCTACAACATGAGTCTCAGAAATGCGTTTTCCTCTGAAGTGGCTGCCAAGAATATAGAAAGATATGTCTTACAGTTCTTAAAAACTTTTAAAACTTTGATAAATGCTAGACGAAAAATTTGGGATTAACTATGCCTACCCGCCGATGTGGTCCCAACTCCTGCTCACTTGCTAGCAAATCTGGTCCTTCTCATTTACACTTACAACACCACAGGGGCAGATAGTATGAAAAAAGTGGAAATATCTTTCAAATGTCTTCTTACTTCAGCCTCTTTCTCAGTTTTTAGTTTTTTGAAATCCCTTTTTGCTATCCAGGGTCACGTAATCTGTTTCACCAGTTGTTCAAAGCAAAGTTGGATTGGATCAGTCTGACCCAGATCCAAACTTTTCAAGATTACCAAGTCTGGATAATGAATGCACTAAATTAGACTTCACATCACTCTGAAGGCTGCTAGGTGTGTAAAAAAGCTGGTAGAATAGCCAGCACGGAGTTGCTCAAAGTCCGGCCGCAGGTTGGCCACGGCGATTTCAGGTGGGAATGTGAGCCTCTGGGTTAGGTCCTCTCGCATTTCCCAATCCCTTGCTGCATTTAGTGGGCATGAGTCTGCATGTGTGCAGTTGTTCTGTCGTTTGCCCCCTTCTCAGATGAAGGAGGATGTAAGCAGTGGGACAGTGGCCTGAGCACTTAGGGGCATGGTGTTAGCTGTTGCCCTCTTCTGCTCAAGTTCCACGGCCAAGCACTTCAACACTTGGTTTTGGCGCCAGGTTTATCTTCCTTGAGTTAGGCTGACCTTGCAGCCAACCAACATGTGCTTGGGGTTTGCCAGGGCAGCACACTGGAGGCAGGTGGGATCCTCGCCATACCAAAGATGTAGGTTGGTTGGAGAGGGTAGGACATTGTATGAGGCTCTGATTATGAAACTCAGCCTGTTGGACTCCATATTCCATAGTTTGCCCCATTCGATTTTCATTCTTTCCATGCCATCCCACCTCATTCAGTGAGCTCCCTGGGCTTGGAAGGTGATCTCATAATTACGAGATCATGAGACCCTGATCTCATAATTACAAGATATTATTATGATATCCAGTGAATGCAACCAGTTCCATAAAAGACATTTCTCTGGAGCATTTCTCAGTGAACTAAAAGTTTAGAAAGTTTAATAAATGGTGTCATGTTGTTCTGCACCTCAAGACCCTTCTAACAACATTAGAGGTAAATAAAATTGATTTTGCAGGACACAAAACCTTTCAGGTGCACGTATTTGTTTCACACTTCTAAATGGCTAATTTCAGCATTTTCATTTTCTCTCTGGTGATAAAAAAATCTGTCATAACATCACAAATTAGTTATACTATATATGCCAGCATTATACTTGTTTAAACGCTTTAACTTGATTTCTGTCATTACCTCCACCAAGGAAGTTATGTTTTTGCCGGCATATTAGATTTTGGTGGTGATCCAGATAACTGCCATTAACGAACAATCGTTTTTGCTCATTTACTGTCTAACTAATAATGATATCAACATGATTCTGAGTGCTAGGTGTGGGTTTTCAGGGTCAAGGAATCATATTATGATGGTAACTTTATCATGGAACTATTGCTTATAGATCTAACAGCAATATGTGAACTACCTTGGTGAGGTTTGCGCTCTCTGAGTGCTTTCTAGTAAATAATCTGACTCTTGTCTGCTCTGCAACTCTCACTGAAAGGGCTGCAGCTGAAGGTTTTAACTGGACTTCCTGCTCCTGATTAAAAACTGTGACCCCATTTTCCAACCGCTCAAATTTATAAAAATAAAACAGTTGCTGTTCTGACTCTAATATATCTTATGAATAGGTATGTCAGCCCAATTTATAGATTGTAGAGCCTAATATTAAAAGTTTATGAGTCACATAAAACAGTCATTTGTTTTATAATGAATGTATTTAAATACACTATTAGCCCCAGAAAAATACTTCTTACAATGGTAGAGGAGTCTCTGTAAACAAATAAAAATCTTTCCAACCTCAAAACACACAGGAAACAAGTTGCACTTCAAGATGTAAGCATTTCTGGGAAGTCTTGAAAAAGCATAATCTCTGCAGCCCGCTGTGAAAGAGCGCTTCATGTCTTCACATCCTTTCTGGTTAGACGGGTCTGGAGGTCGAGTGTTTGCTGTCCTATGTTCTGGTTTGGTGAGTAGCAGTTTAATGATTCACACTTAATTTCTGCAATCAGTAACCTTTATATTGTCTTAAGTTCTGAATCAGAATCTGAATTGATGAGTCTAGACTCAGTTTTTGTTTGTTTCTTAGAAAAGTTACTTCGCACAGCTTCCTCTGCAACAAATGAACGCATGCTCGACTTCTACTGTAAAGTCTGGCGACAACCTGCTGTCTCAGCAAAAGACACAAAACAACTTCAAGCACTGCCTTTTCATCTAAAGGTAGGTTTGATTTAGAAGATACTATGACAAAAATGATTTATTGGTGCTTTCACACTCATTTCATACATCTGAACCAGCAGGAAAAATGAAAAACTGGATAGGATGTCATTCAGCTGCCACTCTCATAGTTTAATGACCACCTTTACCTTTAAAAAATTATAAAATAGTTATTTGGTGTCAGTTTCTGGATGTAAAGATCTAAATTGAGATAGATTTGCCAGTTTTCTCCTGATAGATCATGACCTATAGCCCATTCTGGCATAACTACCAACTTATAAATACTTGTTGATGCAAGTCAGTTAGTCATGTGCTTTAAATCAATACCCATGACAATATCAGATAAACCAAGAACTTGCACTATATTATTTAACTCATGGATTGTGTTTACATGGACTTGAGTATCCGGGTTATGATAGAGATTTAAGTATCCATGTTTCATGCATGCAGGGAAACTTATATCCAGCTCCCTCTGTCTTCATGGAAACTGGAATATGACCAAAACCAGCACACTGCCTGTAACCAGGACACTCAAGTCCAAAACAACGGAATCAACATGTCTTTCTACAGATATTTTTGATATTTAAAAGTGTTTTGTTGTGTTTCTTTTAGTCAACTCTTTGTTGACTGTAGACAAAATCTGATCACTAGACCTCAGTTGAGGTTTAAACAGTAACTTAAAATCAATTATTGAATTCCTAAACATGTTTCTTTTCCATAAATACAATTTTTTTATGACTTCATTATTAAGCAATTTAAAAAATCTTTGAGAAATTATGAAGATAAAAACAAAGATTTGGCAAGTAAATTTAAAATTGAAATTACTTTTTATATTAAACCTTAAAAATTAATATAAATGTACACATTGTGTAAAGTTATATTGAATAAGTAAATACCTACTTACTTTGCTTTTCAGTAACATTACTTTTCTCTCAAAGTTTACAATGAACGATAACGCTCTTTGCATCTCTAATCGGCACAAACTAAATAACTAAATAAAGAAAATATTTTGAGTTGTCAGAAGTACAGCTCAGTGTTTCGCCCTCACCCTCAGTGTTTCAAACGTTTTAGCTCGAAGCAGCATGAACATAAACATGAACAAATTTATTTCCAAATGACTGTCAGACAAACCCAGACTGCACATTTATCACAGACAGTAAACAGGACTACGTCAGGGTCAATCAGTCAGTGCAACAACAGGAATGCACACTGATGACATTCTTACAGGGGTGAACAAATAATGTACTCAAGTGAAAGGGCAGTTACTGTAACATGATTTTACTTAATTGCAAGCTTAAGTATCACCTAAAGTATTTACTCAAGCAAAAGTAAACAGTACTTTATCTAAAATGTACTGAAAGTAATATTTTATGGACATTTTTTTTATATTGTGTAAAAAGAAATCAGCTGGAGTGTGATGAGCCCATCAGTTATTTGTTTCATTTATAATACATAGTAAAATGAATCTTTACACTTATAATATCACCATAGAGCAGCAGTTTGCTCTTAAAAAAATAAAATTAAACACCAGACGTGAATACAGACAACAATTTGGCCTGATGATAGGTACTCAAATACTTAAACTTAATTTTATATATTTGTCCATCCATCCTTTATCTCTACTGAGAGCACAAAAACGCTGCTCAGTTACAGTAACTTGAGTAATTGTAATAAGTTACTTTGCTCCCTGTTACTTCTTTTGTCTTTGCAGAATCTGAACATGCTTGCGGCCCTGACTCTCTCCTCCCTATGCATCCTGGCGTGGGCATCAAACCTTTGCCCCCCCACCTGTCGCTGTTTCAACAACATCGTTGTCTGTCAGGGCAGTGGTCTGAACCGGTTCCCTGACCTCCCAGCCGACACACAGCAGCTGTTTGCTACGTACAATCAGATACAGGAGGTACCCTGGCATAAACTGGAGAATCTACAGGTAGGAAACTTGGTGCCCTGCAAACTTTGTTTATCGATGATTATAGGAAGGATAGAAACGGGACAGATTGTTAGAAGTGGCTGCAGCAGGAAAGTCCCCACACAGAATTTCCATGTCATGTAGCAGAGTTCAATTCTGATGTCCTTCACTTCTTGATAAATGAAACCTTTAAGAATGATGTTCTGGAGGTTTCATAAAGTCTGACTTATTAACTGCCACTGTTTTCCTCCCACTGTCTTACAAAGCATACATTCAGCCTCTGTGAAGTTATTCCAACTGATTATAAGCAAATATCACTAATTACTCAGTCATAATCAGTTGATCCCAAACAGCAAACTAGAAAAGCACTCAGAGAGCGCAGACCTCCACCAAGCAGCTCAGTTCCAGTAGTGGCTTTTCCACAACCCCTGTAAAAGATACAATTCTGGATTACCAGATCCAGAATAGTGCCATGATCAGGACCAAACTCAGCACATCCATGGAAGTTTTTAACCTGTATGAACACAAGTTTCGGGAATCTTCACTTAATATTTTGATTCTATATGAATTATTGAATGTAGTCAATGGGATTTCCCAATATAAAGTTCAATGTTGTTTTGTGACATCAATCTGGACCAGATCCAGATGAAATTTACCTTGATGATAGAGACATGGGCCACATATTATCCTGTAAAATTGGAAGCAAATCTGTTTCAAAATGGTAGAGATCTGATTTTTTTTAAAATTCTGTCCATTGTTAACTTCTGGGATTTTTTTTTTTTAATTTTGAGAATTTTTTAATCCAGACAAACATACATATCACCACCAAAATCTACTCATTTCTAAATTGGGCCATTACCATCATCTCCTGAAAATTTCAGCAAAATCCGTCTGGTAGTTTTTGTGTAATCTTGCTAACAAACAAACAAACGGACAAACAAACATACGCCGGTAAAAACATAACCTTCTTGAGACTTTTAGACTTAATTACTATTTCAGAGATTACTTTAGTGCCTGAAGCTGCTGACACCGGTTAGATGCCAGGTGAGACTACAGAGAAGGTGACATTGTGACATGCAGCGTTGCATTTTACACTGTTGGCACCACCCTCTGAGGATTGTGCAATCCCCACTAGATCTGTTCGGCTGACAACCACAAAACAGATCACAAAATTAACAGGAAAAAACGTTCATGGAAAACGCTTTTTTCTCACCTATATGGAAAAAAATAAAACAATATAATCACTCATGTCAACATTAGTGATTGATTACATATACAGGCAGTCATCAAAAATGAATATATACGAGCCTGATTTAATTTAAGTTATGTGTTCTTTAAAACCATCAATCACAAGTTTTTGACTTTCTTTGATTTTCCTGTTAGATATTGACTCTCACAGGCCCTCTCTTTGCTCTGGGTGTGTTTTAGGTCCTGGACCTGACAGAGAACCAGCTGAATGTCTCTCTATATATTTGGAAACCCATGAAGAAGCTCTCTAAACTCCTCCTTAGAAAAAACAACTTTGATATTTTACACTCTGCTCAGTTTATGAACTGCCCCTCTCTCACCGTACTGGACCTGAGTGAGAACCACATTAAAAATCTAACAGCCGGCTTTCTGTACGGGTCAACAAAGCTGTCGACCCTTTACATGAACTTTAATCAGATTCAGATGTTGAAGGTTGGTGATTTTGACGGAGCCTTCAGCCTCCATGAAATCTACCTCAGCCACAATGAGATATCACTGATAGAGGATTATGTGTTCAAGGACTCTGCAGCGTTGGAGAAACTAATCCTGGCAGGTAACAGACTCAGGAGTGTGGGTGTGGGTGCTTTTAAAGGACCAACACGACTCCAACACCTCGATCTGAGTGATAACAGGCTGGTCACTGTTCCTGCTGAGGCACTGAGGGAGGTAAGCCAGCTGAAGTTCTTGTATCTCCAGAGGAACAGCCTCACAAGTCTTCCAAAGGATTGTTTCTCTTCGCTGGGCTCTCTTGTTGATCTGGATCTGAGCGACAATGCACTAACCATTTTATCTGAGGGATCTCTGAGAGGTCTGGGGAGCCTGCTGGAGCTGGATCTCAACACCAACCTCATTGATACTCTTCCATCTAAACTATTCATGGATCTCACCAGCCTTGGGTCTCTTGATTTGTACAAGAACAAACTCAAATCCCTCCCACTGGATGTATTTAGGGGCTTGAAGAACCTTAAGGACCTTCAGCTGGAGGCCAATCAGATCAGCATCATCCCCGTCGGAGTTTTTGCTTCGCTGTCAAGACTCAGTGAGCTGCAGCTTTCAAACAACAACATCCATGTGCTCGACCATGCTGTGTTTACAGATCTCAAGTCCTTGCAGCTTCTCTACATTGAAAACAACTTCCTCAAGCACCTTCCTAAAGATCTTTTCCACCAGACAAAGAACCTAAGGGAGATCCACCTCGATTATAACCACATCAAATCTCTACATCCATCAGCCTTTCATGGTTTGACAAAATTAAATTTACTGACTCTCTCTGGTAACTCTCTCACCTCGTTACATCCTGGCCAATTCAGCAATCATGCAGGTCTGAAAGAGTTAAAACTGAATCAAAACCAAATTCTTAATCTTACCACAAACCTGTTTAGCCATCTTACTACTCTGACAACCCTTGACCTGGACAATAACCACATCTCCGAGCTGTCATCTGATGTCTTTATAGGCTTGACTGGCCTTAAAGAGCTCAAACTCAGCCACAACCATCTACGCAACATCCACTTTAACAGCTTTTCTCCCCTCCACAACCTCCGCAGGCTTCTCCTGAACAACAACAGCCTTGATAGTTTTCATGCTCGACTCTTTACCCCGCTCTCTAGGCTGGCAGAACTAAACTTGGATGGGAACAAGATCCATCACCTGCAGGCGGATGTTTTTCAAGGACTTTCAAACCTTCAAAAACTGAGTTTGAGGTCCAATCAGATCAGAACAGTGGAGAACGGGACTTTGGAGTCGTTAAAAAACCTGAAGGTCCTGTATCTGTCAGAGAATTCGTGGGACTGCACATGTGCAAACATCCTGTACATCAGCAACTGGGTCAGCATGCACCATGACAAACTTAGAGACCACCCGACCTGCTTCTTCTTCTCTTTTTCAAACTCTACTTCACCTTCACCTTCCTCGATTCCTCCTGAAAAGATGTCACTCTCTCAGGCTGCTCTGTCGCCCCTCTTAAATGAGGATGATTGTTTTAAAAGTGCAGTAACAAGCTCATTTCCTCCTGGCGCGCCAAGTCTGCTCACATCTTTCTTAGCAGTCAGCACATTGTGGTTTTGTGCTTTTTCCTGACTTTGATGTACATGTGTGCTCTCGCTCTCTTTCTTATAAGAAACCATGATGCCATTCGGTCTTTAGGTTTTTATTTGTTGATTGTCCTCTTTGCAGTTTGCTCTTAAGCCATCAGTGTCACAAGGGCACTCTTTTGTAACATTATCTCATCAATAAAACTCAAAAATCCCAACTGGTGGTTTATTACATCTACCAAGTTCACCGTTGGTGTTCAATGAAAGAACAATGATCGGTAAAGAAGGGCAGGGGTTGATTTTGTGGTGGTGTAAGCAAGAACATGAGGCCCTATGGCCTTGGCCTCTAAGGTCCAGAACTGAATGGAAAAGTGTGTCTGTGGAAAGTGTAACCAACGTCTTTCAGAGCTCTTTAGAGATCTCACATTTATAAGCAAGCCGAGACTCTAGCCTGGTAATCGCAGGTTCTTCCAGTTAAATAAAGATGATTTTGAAAAACAAAATGCAACTTTTACTCCACATATAATAGTCTATTTTTGTATTTTGTTGCTTTTTGTTTACGTTTAAGTTACTTAGCCAAATCTTCAGTAAGTTATAACTGGTTAAATTTCTATAAATCACACAACAAAATTCTACAAAATGGTGATCATCAACATCCTTTTAAATTTGTAATCACAAGTATTTGCTCTTCCTTTCTGCTCTGAAGTGGATGAACAAAACGGAAAAAACAAACTTCACATTTACCTCATTTTTAATGCATCTATGTAATTTATTATCTATCCGCTTGTTGCTTCCTACACAGGCACAGGTAAGTAAACAAAAAAAAAACACCTGGTGCACTTGCCGGTGTAAAAACAGCTCACAAATGTAATAAACCGCAGATGTGCAGATTCTCAGCTTTGCTTGTAGAAGAACAACAATATAAAAACAATCAACATCCCTCAAACACAACGGCAACTGCCCTTAAATAGACTACTTAATTTGCAGAGTTTTTGACATTCATGGTAAAAATTCTGCCGGTGCACACATCATGTCACAGGAAATGTTTCTGTCAGCCATTTATGAGCACTGCTTTAACATGTTTTGGTCCATTCTGCATCACAAAGGTTCAAGTGATGTTTGAAGGAATTTTTAACAGTTTTACAATCATGCACTAAAGAGAACTTAAGATATTTAGCAAATGACAAATTTAACAAACATAAGAGCCTTTACATTTGTTTAGGGTCACTGCCATAGAGTGGAGCAGGGACAATACAGGAAGTTAGCATCAAAATTGATCCTTCAACAAAAAGCCTCTGTGAGTTTTTGGATTGTTGCTGAAAATAAGCTCTGCTGCAAAAAATAGTTAATGACCCATTTTGTTTTTTAACGTAATCTACACAAACAAATTTGTGCATTTTGAATCTTCAGATTTTCCAGCAGTAACGTTTTCAGTTAAAGTCGTCAAAAGCTAATGTCAGGCTATTAGGGACCTACACTGTAGATGACTGACGTTCACCACCACTGAGCTTCCATCTTTTAGGTCATGAGCTTTGGGTTTCACTGATACCAAGTACAAGCTCTGTCTAAGGACAAGAATCTGGCGATAACATATCATATCGCTAGTACATAAGCAATGATATGTCATAATATACCGCTAAACCCAAAACAGGGCAATACATCAAAATTGTTTTCACTAAAATGTCTTTTCTTAATAGTATTAAGAACCCCAAAATTTTATATATAAAAATACATGTTCTCATCAGTTGTATTTATATAAAACATTATCCCTACAACCTGGAAAGACTTTGTTGCTTGTCCCAGAAACAGAGGTAATAACCTTAACTTAGAGATGAATGATATTAATGGATGAATACCATTATCTGCAGATATTTGCCTAAAAATTTGATTATCAGCATCAGCAGATATAAACATTTTTGCTGATATTTACAGGTGATATTCTAACCAAACAAATTGCACATAAATATCCCAAAAATGTTGGCAAAACGTACATCACCCAATGTCCACTTCTATGAATCAAAAGTATAATTTATTAAATAATAAAATGTTTTTCTTGCTTTACATCTGAATACAACACAAAAAGACTGTAACCATGAAATAAACAGTTCAATTTTAGTTCAGTAGAAACTTTGTGCTCTTGACACAAAATATCGGTATTAGCGAAATGAGTTTGGAACTTTTGGCTTATTAGATGTCAGCAAAAATCCAATATTGTGCATCCCTACAACTGATGTGACAGGGAGGAGAGTCTAATGGCTATATATCTGCTGCAAACTAGTGGGTAAGGCTGAACTAAAATACAAAGCAAATGTTCTGAATTTATATTAACTTTTGTAAACAAAATACCATGCATGACACAAAAATATTGAAACAGTATTATGCCACAAAATATAGCAATATTTTGTTGTATCCATATTTTCTCACACCCTTAACCATTACACTTCATGAAATACTTTGAAACTGTAGTTTTCATCAGATGTTCCTCACTACTCTTTAAATATCTTGGCAGTGTAGTCTGTAGTCTCCTCTTCTCTCATCATTGGTTTTGTTAAAATTTCACCAAACTGCAGACATGGCTCCAGCTTTTCCTCCCACTCCAGTCACAACAAGCTTATCTACCATTACATGATAATAAGTTAAATATTGCCTGTTATACGAGTGAGCATCACCATGACATTCAATACTGGTATCAGCATCTTTAGACTCCCTAACAAACGCTGTAGCCCTGTAGCAACCACCCTAAGCAGGATGTAAAAAAGCTTTTAAACTCAAAGTGGGGCACTTCCTTGTGTATGTTTAAAAAAAAAAAAACATCCAGCTTGTGTTTCCACAGATCTACTTCCAGGCATCAACTGAAAAAATACCCTCTCAAAAATCCCACACACTTTGTGGCACAGGAACCAGAAGTGTATAAAAAATGCTATTTATTTCAGCATTTTCAGACTCATTACTGCCCTCTGTTGTGTTTGAGGGAAGTTGTTCACATTTATGAGATAACTTCACACATGTGCAGCTTTTGTGGTTATTAACTATATTTGAAGGCTGTTATTACATTGGCAGGTGTTACAGACATCTCAACACAGTTCAGCCTCAAACGTAGAAACACTTGTGGTCCTTCAGGTTCCTCAGGTAGGAGAAACTCTTCCCACATGTATCACACATGTACTGTTTCTCCCCCCGGTGTATCTGCTGGTGGGCCTTCAGGCTGTTTCCCTGGTTGAAGCTGCGTCCACATGTGTCGCAGGTGTATGGTTTCTCTCCAGTGTGGATACGCTGGTGTCTGGTCAGGTTGCCTGTGTTGCTGAAACATTTCCCACATGTATCACAACTGAACGGTTTTTCTCCAGTATGGACCGTCTGTGGAGAGAAAAAATGAGAATTAAATCCTTTTCAGTGTGGTGAAATAAAAAGCAAGAATAAACCCACAATGGGCAAGAACATTAATCCCCATTCTCTTGATTTGACATTGGAGTATCCAATCAATCAATCTTTATTTGTATAGCTCCACTTCATAACAAGTGTTACCTCAAGACACTGTACAATACAGCAGGCTGAAGTCATGCTCTCTATTTTAGATACACACATATATTCATATTTACAAATGCATATAAATATACATTTGTATATACACGTACAAACATCAGAGATGTATCCATCCAGGCAGAGACAAAATAAGAATTCATGACAGCGACAATCTTTATCTGTATAGCGCCATATTTGTCTTTGTTGAATATAATTTTATTAAAGACAAGCCCCTTGAGATGTGGCATCTCATTTTTAAGAGGGTCCTCACGGGTAATATCTTCCCTTATTTAAAAATCCAATGTCAACATCAATCTGACATGGAGAGTGTTACTGGTTAGTACACTCTGTTTTAGAGCTGAGCAATACTGAGTATGGTAACACACAGATCCAGTATTCTTTTGTTGCTCCAATAATCTTTGACTCAATTCCACAAATGCCAAACATCACACAGACACTATTATCAATGTCATTACAGGCATGAAAAATGATTTTAAAACAAACAACCTATTTTTTAAAAGATAACACAAAAATATTTAATGAATAAAATAATAAATCTCCATTTAGACTTGACATTTCTAAGATGTATTTCATTAATATACATTTTTATAATTATCTCTTGTCCAAAAAATCTTGTTGCAGGGTTCGCACACCTGATCCAAGAACAGATTTAAGCACTTTTAGAACACTTTCAAGGCCACTTTTCAAGCTTTTACAGCACCTTACAGCAGCAGAATTTTCTACATTTAAACTTATAAAAACAACATTTTATATGCTTATTTTGGTCAAACTCATGCTTGTCGGATTAAAAACCTAGCCTTGCAACCCAACTGAGACACGCTGTATCATTTCATTTCCTTGACATATAAAAAAAATATTATGCTATAAACAAATTTGTGTTTGTGTGATGACATGTTAGAGCCCTTTTAAACCTTGAAATATCAACAATGACATTTTTAAGGTTTCAAACACACACACAAACTCTATTACCCTGTTGTGATATCTCTTCACTTTTGTTAAACTGTTCATTTGAAAAAAAAAAAAAAACAAACAAAAAAAAACATTAACCTACCTGATGAGACTTGAGGCTGCTCTGCTGTGTGAACTTGCGCCCACAGATGTCACAGGCGAAGGGTTTGTCTCCTGTGTGCGTCTTTATGTGAATCTTCAGGTAACTGGACGATTTAAAGCTTTTCCAGCAGAGGCTGCAGCTGTGAGGCCGGACCACCGTGTGGTGCTGCTGGTGCGAGCGGAGGTCTGTGATGGTGCTGAGCCTCTGGCTGCACAGCACGCACGTACACGGGATACTTGCCGCATGAGTCTGAAGGTGTTCCCGAAGCGAGTCCACACACGCCATCACCGTGCCACACGCCACACAGGCCATGATGTTCTCCCCGGGGTGGGACGTCTTCTGGTGCAGCTTTAAGGCACTCTTCTGGATGAAGCCTTTGCCGCAGGTCTCACAGCTGAAGGGACGCTCGCCCGTGTGAATGCGCTGGTGACCTTTCAAAGTGTCGGCCTGGTTAAAGCTTTTGCCACAGGTGTCACACTTGTATGGTTTCTCTCCTGTGTGGATGCGCAGGTGTCTCTGCAGGTTGCCTGGTATTGTGAACCTTTTGCTGCAGTACTGACAGACGTAGGAGCGCTCCCCTGTATGGACCCTCAGGTGCATTTTTAGGCCATGAGCTCGATAGAAGCTCTTTCCACAGAGCTCACAGCTGTGAGGGCGCACTTCACCGTGCAGGCGCTGATGGTTCCTGAGGAGCTGCTTCAGCGTGAAGCCTTTTCCACAAACATCACACGTGTGTGGCCTCTCACCTGGGGATGAATGAAATTGTTCAGGAAAACAGAAAATGGAAAACTGCATTTAACAACACAGCACGGTTTAAAAAGCTCATTATAAACCTTTGTGGATAAATCACTTCTTTAAATATGAGCCAAAGAAACCTGCTAAATGTACCTGCTACCCACCCAGTCACTTACTGAAACTGTCCCTGCTATCGGGGTATCTAATTCTTAATTATCTGAACATTTTTCTGTTTAACTTTTGTTTACATGGGTTGAGTTTACCCCCTACTCTTTGCTGCCTCTGGCCTCACAGTGGACTGTTAGTTAGCTTCTTTCTCTTCAGAAACTCCTGTCCAGTACAGAACAGACAAGTAGGCACAACTCCAAATAAACATGACTTTGTTATGTCTATTGAAAATGAGGAACAATATGTACAATTTTCATCATGAAAATATGAACTTCTTCCTTGTGCCATGACCAACATTCCCAGGAAATATGATCAAAGTCTGTTGAAAAATTTTGGAATTATTTTGCTAAAAATCAGACAAACAAACATGCAAAAACAGAACCTCTAGACTAAAGTTTTATAGTATTTCTAACATTTTTCAAAGCCAGAGAGCTCCTTAGTTTTATAGCAGCAATGGTTAATGATGTTTATCGTTACTATGGAAACAAACGTTGCATTCAAGACCATTCTAAAAAGGGCAGGAAGTGCTTGTGGTGGTTGTGGTTATGCTTCTGTATCTCATCTTTAGTACTGTGCTGCTTATGTGCGATGGACAAAAGTTACTCTCCACATCTACTTCCTCTGTTGCATAGTCTTCCCCATCTCACTTCAACAGTCGTTGTCCCCTGCCCCAACACCCACAGCCCAATAAGATGAGACACACTGTTCAGCTGAGCACATTGCAGCTGCTCATTTGTTGTTTTGAACTTCTGACTCTTTTCAACAAAAGTGACTCACAGTAAACCTGTTTTCGTGAAAAAGACAAAGCTGCCTTTCTGGTTCTTGCCTCCTGCTAAACACTCAGGAACTTGCAGTGCGATCCAGAAAGCTCACTTTAACTGCTCTTCTCTCTCATTGTTCAAAATGTATCCATATACCAAAAACAGAACTTTACTGCTATTTAATGACACATTGAGACGCAAAGTTTTCATGAAAAACAGCCAATACAGCAGCTGAAGTGGGCAGATCTGATACCCCATCTCTCTTCTCTGTCATCTTTTGTTTTACTGTAAAGATGTCCCCTTTGTTTATAATCATACACCTGTGTGTTTGTGCCATGATCCCGAGGCAGCATTACAGCACATCTGTTAGTTTGTTAGTTCCTTGTGAAGCTCTAACACTTGTTATATTGTTTTATTTTGGTACCAGGAAACATCTGGGAAAACATTTAACACTCACCTGTGTGCAGCATCATGTGTGCATCCAGGCTTCTCTGGACTGCGAAGCCTCTCCCACACTGAGAGCAGGTGAACGGTTTCTCCGTGTTCGCCTCGTGGACTGCCAGGTGGGCTTTGAGCTGCGACAGCTTGTTGAAGGTTTTCCTGCAGTGTTTGCAGCTCAGAGGCTGCTGGTTCTGGGTCTGACCCTCTTTTTTTCGACTTCGACTGGACTTTGGCTTTGCTGCACGTTTATGTTTGGAGGTGAATACTGTATCTCCATAATCCTGATCATCTGGCTCCATCTAACATAAAAGAACATTTGTGTAATTAGTCAGATCTCACACTTTTACTTTGGTTGGGTCCTAGTTCCCTGTCAGATCCTGAGATGACATCTGTTATGAGTTGGTGCTGTACAAATAAAAATTCATTGAATTTTAGACTCAACGCTTCAATTCAGCTTTTATTTAGGGCCGGACAACATATCGTTTTAAACATAGAATACATACAATGTGTGCAAAAGGTGAACCAAAGCACATCAAACTGCCAACTGTGTGTTTGATCGAACCAAAACTGACAATTTTCAAATTTCCCCGACTATATCAGTTATAAAAGCCTCTTTGATATCCCCATAGACCACGGTGCATGCAGAGTCTTTGTGTTTCTGCTGGTCAAAAGTCCAAACTACAGACGCCTCCTGTCACTGTTACAACAAGGTCAAGGTTCAGTGAGTGAGTGTGTCAAATGAAGCCTTCTATTGTTTTCTTCGTCTTTTTATCATTCTCTAAAAATACTCAGTATAGTGTTTGTGTCTTTACTGAACATCTAAACAAAGAGGCATTTGTTAAGATGCTTACACATAACAGCATTTGTTTTCATCTGTCCTCTGTTTTTCTGTTTAATTATCTTTGTGTTGTTTTAATCATGTTTTGGTGTTTGTTTGTTGTTGCTTTATAATTTTATTTTTTGCTGTTTTCCTATCATATACATTCAGATATATCAAACTGTAAACACAGGAATGATACTTATTTTTGCCTGTCATCCTGCAAAACCATGTATATTTCTGTATTTACTGCTATACCCAAACTGTTTAGCTGTAGGTCACTGTCATTCTTGTGTTTATGTGTGATTAATTATTGTTGTAAGAAATTCAAATAAAATACAAATCATAAAAAAAGGCACTTGTCTGGAAATTGCTCCAAAAACCATCAGAATACACTGTATATCACAGGAGCATAAAAATTCTGCACCTCATTTTTACTGAAGATCGTTCGGCCCTACTTTTAATAAAACATCACTGACATTCTCTTTGTTGTATTACATAATGCGCAACATTCTTGTTTTGCACTGGTCTTTCTTTGTGTCTTTGAAAAGCAATGAAGTTGCTCTGATGCATAAAAAAAAAAAAAAAAAATCAAACTTAATCAAGTTTCATACAACCAGCGACACATAGTGCTTCACATTAAAATTTATTTCAGTTTATTTTGTACCAATTCCTGTAAGTATCTGTGGTAAAACAAATGCATTCACCTCAAGAGGCCACAAATAGAGCAAGACTGATTGCAAATATGACTGTGGTAACATCAGCGTATCGAGAATCATAAAGAATTCACCGCAAGCACAGCACCACACAACATGTAAGCAAAGCATATTTTTCTTTCAACAGACAGAAACTGTATTTTTTGCCCTGCCTTACAAATAGCACCAACTTAAGACAGCCCGTTAGCTCTGAAAAACTGACCATGCAGCCATGTCACTCGACAAAAGAAGTAGGACATTTTTATCAAGCATTTGTGAAGCCTACCTGGTAGTCTTGGTCGTCACCATCGTCCTGGCCCAGGTCATCTCTGTATTGACCAGAATCAGTGGACTCATGGTCAGCCAGCACTTCTAGTCCTTCCTCCTTTATGATGTAAGACTGGATGCTTTCCTGAGGGGTGAAGAGATTCAACAGATTTAAGAACAAAGCAAAAACATCACACAGAAGTATTCCTCTGTCCTCAGCATTTTCTCATAGGCCTGTTTATTGGTTTGTCTTTATCTGTGAATTGAGGGAAGACATCATTCATCTTTATCGTTCTTTCACTATTAAGTTAGATGACAAAAAGCTAAAGGACACTTGAAAAAATAGACACTGCTATCTCTTCTTTCTGAGCTTGTACAGTATGTTGTGTTGTTCAAGTTATTAAGAATTCATCCTGATAGTTTCTATGAG
>JBAMNC010000195.1:0-137500 GCA_037902135.1 Cetoscarus ocellatus
TGGTTTCCCTGTTATTATTTTGTATTTTAAATTATCCACTGTAGCAATCAGCTGAAGTGACTGGTGGACTTTGTAAAATATTGATATCTTATATTAAGATTCACTCCTGGAATGGCAATGATCATTTGTAACTGTGCTGGTGTGATGTAGAACTTGATATTAAATACTTACATTATTATAAGATAATCTAATTATGCGATTTATTTTTACTCTTAAAATATTTAATGGAAGTGATGTCTCATTTTGTCTGACTTGACATCACATAAACTCATCGAGCTGCACATGTACATCATGACTGGCACAGACATAAAGCTTCAGCTGCATTACTGCCCTCCAGTGGCCAAAATTAACACATTAAAACATCAAAATGATAAAAATGCTTCGACTTCTAAAAATGGGATTTAAAAATCAACAACTCAATAAAATCAAACACTTGAATATTTAACCCTTAGGGCCGGCACTAATGTTAGTCACACTCACCAAGCTATAAAAAATATTTTACAATAAAATAAAAAAATTCTGCTTTCATTTAGCTACATTTAAAAAAAAAAAAAGATTTTAACCCTTTAAATGTCGATTTTGTCATGAAGCCATCCCGTTTTCAGATTTAAAAAAAAAAAAAAAGATTTTCAACATACTTCATGCAAAGTAGATTTTTTTTGTTTTGATTATTGATATATCAGTGATTAGCAGCAACACTGAATTTGATGCATTTTCTGTGCAGTGTCAAATAATCACCTTCATACCACTAAGTACAAAAAATGCACTTTCATAAAGTAGCTATAAAAAATATTGTACATTGATGTTATTTCCACCTTTTTCAGGCTTGATTTATTAAAGCAACATTTAAGGCAACATCAGCCCAAATCAGGAAAAAGATTTTAACCTTTTACATGGGATATGACAGTGATAAGCAGCAACACTGAATGTTTTCATTATTTTGAGCAGTGTCAAATACTTATACTCTTATGTATAAAATTACACCATCTAATATAAAGTGGTAAACAGGATCAATTTCAAGGCAAAAGCCGAGATTGACACCCAGATTAAAATGCATGTATTTTACTTTAACGGAAGTGAGATCAGAAGCTGCAGTTAAATTGGGCATATGTGGCACATTTTTAACACTCTAAGTGTAACATGTTCATTCACAGTATATTTTAGACTTACTATTGGGCTGAGCTGGAAATAAAAAGATCAAATGAAAATAGCCTGACAAAATTCATGCCATACGCATGAAAACAGCCAAAATTATCAAAAAATGAGGAATAAAGAAGTAAAATGTGCACATCAGTCAGGAAATGGTAAACAAATTCTGGCTAAAATGTTTGACTGCATTTCCAAAATGTTTGTTTCTTTGGATGAAGTTCAACTTTTACTTCTGTTTCCTGCCACCTTGAAATCATACTTTTGAAATAAAACAAGACCGTTACATTACATTACATATATTTCTGTTTTGTTACACTCCCACATCGTTTTCCCTTTTTGTTGATTTTAATGATTTGTAAAGCTCAATGACTTCAGCGTTTTTCTACTACACATTCACAATCGGACAGGCCTCTTCTGTTCAAACAAGACCTGACCGGGCTGGACTATATTTTCCAACATCAATGTGACTCAACACATAAACTAGGAGCTCAGTAATTTTGCATCATTACAACTGCAAAGGAAGATATGTTTTTGCTGGCGTTCATCTGTACGTCTGTTGGCAAGGTAACTTGAAAAGTTATAAACAGCTTTGATAAAAATGTTCAAGGACTGTTGGTCATAGCACAAGAAGGATGTGATTTGACTTTGGTGGTGATCCAAACCTGGATGCAGTGTTTTCAAAGTATTTGTTGAGACAGGGTTAAATGTGTCAGAAATGCCTTGATGCAGGGTTGTGCTCTCACTAGTTTGACGTTATCATCAAAAGCTTTGTCATAATTAGAAAAAAACATGTCTCACAATTGTTAAGGCTCTGATTAGTAAAATAAAGTTTAAAAAAGTACAGAAAGGGGGAAAATGTCTCTTAAAGGGAAGCTGGCTCTGTCTGTTCAGGAGACTGACAGTTTTTTGAAGTGGTTTGTTCAAACAAAGTCTTAACTAACAAACAGTTAAACTGTACCTGTGTTTAGACAGCAGCTCTGAACATTTCGTGACACATAATGCCAAACATTAAACATTTATCTTTTAAAATGCGGTCAGACCGACATTACAAACCTCGATCAGTTTTCATAGTCTTTACTGTGTTCTCACTGCATGTGTCAAAATTACTCCTCCTTTAAGGGTTCTCTAATTTTACTTTTTAATAATTAAAAACTGAAAACACACACACACAGACATATAAATGAACTGTAAATCATGTACTATAAAATAACTTTTATTCAAAAGCTTTAGTTTCCTGTTCTTACTGTTGACGGTCGTCTCTGTTCACATCTGATGTATTTACAAACCCTGATGCTGCTCTCTCTGAATGTACTTGTTTGAAATAAACTACGCACTGATCCCCCAGGTTAAGTCAGAATGAGACTTCTTTAAAAATTCAAAACAAACAAAAAGAAAGGATTACACTTTTTAATGACCTTTATTTTCTGAAAAACCTACTTCAAGAGGAATTACCAAGTACATTTGAAATGTGTTTGAAACACAGCAGCAGCTCCTTGATACTGAAGTTCAGACTGTTTACAGTAGGACCCACATACAAATATATAATCACTGAAGTAAAATTAAAGTGTGAAATTTGAGTTGTATTTATGCAAATGGGTAGTTTATTTTCTGTTCCATGTACATTTTAACTCAGTGCAGTTAACTGTTGATAAATGTAAACTTTATGACATTTAAAATGTCAAAATATTTTCGGTGTATCAACTGCATTCAGCAAAAGAGTAAAGAGGTTTTTTTTGTCCATTTTAGGGATGGACATTGATAAGATATTGATATTAACATCATTATTGATTCTGCTTATTGAACCAATTCCTTAGTGATTTCCTTATAGATTTCTGTGGATTTTCTGAGTCTTTGATTTACAAAGATTTGAACAACATCAAAAGGGTTGATAAGGGAATTGTTAATCAAAAAGACAAATGATACTGATTCTTTGAGGGAGTTGCTATTGATTCTCAAATGGAATTGGTTTTCCATTCCCAACCCTATCCTTGTGCTCAGCTCTAAAAGGACAAAAACCAGCTGAGACTTAAAGCGTAAAGAGTCTGACTGCTGCACTGGTGTGGATTTTGGATATATTCTGGTGTCATGATGTACTGAGTGTGTCTCCTGATGTCTTCTTGTGCTTCTCACTGCACTTGTGTTTCTTCAGCAGCCTTGATTCTGAGAATGCGAGCCCACAGAGGCTGCAGGAGTACGGCCTCTCTCCCGTGTGGACCTGCATGTGATACTTGACGTGTCCCAGCTGCCTGAACCTCACCCCACAAACCTCGCACTCGTAGGGCTTCTCCCCCGTGTGGATCTTCAGGTGTCTCAGGTAGTTGGTGTAGATCCTGAAGGCTTTGCTGCACTGCTCACACTTGTGTGGTTTCTCTCCAGAGTGCCGTAGCTGGTGAGTCTTCAGAGCCTGGAGGATGATGAACCTGCTCCCACACACGTCACAGCTGAAGGGACGAACTCCTGAGTGGACGCGTTGGTGGTACATGTATGTAGCTTTGTAGAAAAAAGACTTCCCGCATGTATCACAGCTGTACTGATTCTGACCGCCATGGATGACCTCGTGTCTCTTCAGTGCACTCGCCGTGTCGAAGCTCTTGCGGCAGATCTTGCAGCTGAATGGTGTCACGTCGACGGTGGTTCTGTCTCGTCGATAGATGACTCGGCGGTTTCTTCGCCCTCCACTCTGTCCTCCGGTGACCTTCCTGTGCTTCTCATCATGAGCTACTTTCTGATGTTTCTGTAGCTGGCAGTTGTAGAGAAAAGTCTTCCCACAGAAGTCACACATGAAGGACTTGGATGCCCCGTGAAGCAGCATGTGGACTTTGAGGTTGTTGTTCTGGACGAAGCTCTTCCCGCAGACTTTACATCTGAATGGTTTCTCCCCCGTGTGGATGCGGATGTGTCTCTTCAGGTTGTGCTGCAGAGTGAATCCTGCTCCACACGTCTCACATGTGAAGATCTTCCCTCTGTGGACAGCCTGGTGTATTCGGAGGGATCTGCGCTTCACGAAAGCCTTTCCACACACTGCACACTTGTAGGGATGCTCTCCTGTGTGAGTGCTTTTATGACACTGCAGCGTGATGGCGTACCTGAAGCTCTCGCCACATTCAGAGCACTTGTGCGGCTTCTCCACCGAGTGAACAACCTGATGGTTCTGTAGGTTTTGTTTGGTCTTGAAGCCTTTCCCGCAGGTGGAGCAGATGAACGGCCTCGTGTCAGAGTGCACCAGCTGGTGGTTCTTCAGGTACATTTTGTTTCTGAAAGTCTTCTCGCACAGTTGGCACTTGAACGTAGCGTACTTCTTCTCCTCTTCCCGCAGCAGGTGGTGCTCATAGGACGCCGCGGTCCTGAATTTCCTGTGGCACTGGTCACAAGAGAAAGGTCTCTGTTCTTTGTGAGTGTTCATGTGCTTCATCAGATGAAACTGACGGCTGAAGCTTTTGTTGCAGACGTCGCACACAAAAATCGTCCCTTTGTCCTTGACCTTTGGCTTTTGTGTGTTTGGAGACTCCTCTGTGTTTGTTGTGCTAAAATCACTGGCAGTCTCTATAAAAACAGATACAAACTGATTAAAATCCTTCACTTAAGTACAGAAAATAACTACAGCATCAAAAACTGGGGAGGGGTCTTGAGTAAAACTGGAAGTTTATGGTAAAATCAAAATTTTCCAAACTGCCTCCCTCTGAGGAGCTGTGGGTGTGACTCAAGAGGCTCTTTGACAGAATAAGAAGAGAGATTTGATCAAGGATCATTTTTATCTGTTGTTCTGTCTGTGAGTGAGACGACCAAAAATGTTCTCAATGGATGCTGATGAAATCTTCAGGGAATGCCGGTAATGGCACAAGAAAGAAGTGCTCAGATTTGGGTGGTGATCTGAAGATGGATGAAGATCCAGGAAGTTTTTAATGGATTTGTCCACATTGGGAGATAGACCAGTTTTAAGCATTTTCATTTATAACTCAAAAATGTCTCAGCAGATTTTTATGAAACTGTCAAGTTTTGTTGGACATGGTACTAGGAGGAAGTGATTTAATTTCGGTGGTGAACCAAAGTTTATAAAGGAAGTGTTAACACCAGGTGACCGGGAAAAAAATCAACATTTTCCCTTCTTAAGCTAGAGCTACTGCAGATTAATACCTCCACCAAGGCAGTCATGTTTTTGTCATTTGTCTGTCTGTGAGCAAGATCACTCAAAAAGTTCTGAGTGGATTTGATGACATTTTTAGAGAATGTTGGTCTTGACACAATGGGGCAGTGATGATAGTTTGGTAGTGAATCCAGGAATATCTTAAAGGCTCTGCTATCATTGAGTGATCAAGCAGTTTTCCACATTTAAAATAATAACTCGGCTAACAGTATCAAAAATACTTTGCCACTTCTAGTACTTTAAACTTAACTAAGGCTGGGTGAAGGGGCCTACAAATAAAATCTCCAGTTCCTCTACAACATTGGATAACCTTGACCTGGATGACTGAGAAACCTACACTGATATTTTCTATTTTTCAACACACAGCTCAATTTCCACCAAAAAAAAAAACAATTTGCGCTAATCTATTAAATTATTACATCATTCATCCTGGTTGAAACATTTTTTCTTACCATTTGACATCCTCCTCTCTGCTGAGGAAATCTTCTCCTGGTTCACCCCCTCTGTTGTCTCTCCTTCATCTGTAAAATAAGTTTAAGGCCAAGAATTAATGAATGAGAAAACATGCCAGTCATCGGTAGAGATGACTGAAAATTCAGTTGGTTTCCTCTTTAGCTTTAATGCCTGTTGCCTGGTCACAAAATCTCAAAGAATAGATGAAAAGAATCTGTTCTGGTGCAAAAATCATGGGTGTTGAAGGAAACTCGAAAAAAAAAAAAGAAAATTACAAAGTTTTTGCTTGAAGTTTGGAATTTGAAATATTCTGTCTAAACTGCTGGAACATATAACATTCAAATAACATGCCTTTATATACATATACATATATATATATATATATATATATATATATATATATATATATATATATATATATATATATATATATATATATATATATATTATTCTTTAATAAAAATGTAATTATCAGCTAAACTTTGATGACATTGGACATGAAAATACTCTTTCCTAGGTTGATTTTGTGGCAGTTTTTTCCTTCTTTACTGAGCGCTTACCTACATCCTGTTCACTCTGTATCTCAGAAGGATCCCGTAGTTCTGTGACTTCATTGCTCAGTTCATTTGTTTTTTGCTGCAACCTCCCGGACAGCTTTAAGGTGTAGATCAAACCACTCTGCTTGAACAGGACGGGCCAGCCGTTCAGGACGTTTTCTCTCCAAGTTCGGGCATTTTCAAAGTCTGCAGTTAAAGTCTTCACTTTGCTCTCCAGTTGTTTCACCTCGGCTCTCAGGGTCTTGTTTTCACTGTGCAGCTTTGAGGACAGCAGCAGGAAAATGGTGTTGATTTTTCTCGTTGCTTCCTGTGCCAACATCCTTCCCATGAAACATGGCTGTCAGAATTATAACATGAGGACTGTGTTAATCATATTTCTGTAAGCATCCATCTTTAAAAAAGTAAGAAATAAAATGACACAGACCTTAAAATTTGTACCAGATCCTGCCTATACATGATTTCAATAATACCTGTTTTCAATGTTTTAATTGGGTAGTAAATTCCATGTATCAACATCAACTTAATGTAAGGCCTTTCAGTTTAAGAATATATTGATTCAAAATAACAGACTGGCAACTCAGATTGTAAATTAAATCAAGAGACGCATTTACTTATCTATATTACTTCTAAAATTATCCAATTAAAACGATATGTAGTCAAATCTAGTCATTTAAAAATAAGTTAGGAGGTGTAGTTTGCAGAGGAACATTGAGCAGGCTTATTTATAATATTTACTTTAAAGTTTAGTCATAAAATGTCAAATTACACTTTTTTTAATTTAAAGATATTTCTTCATAAGATTGAACCAGGGTCGTTTGAATTGCTATTTTGCTAACTTCGTAGGACGTCAACGAAATCATTTGTTTACAAAACGCCATCAGCGCCTTATAAAGTCGTTCTGAAACACAGAGAATAAGTTCACCGTTCATTGTCTGTCAGTTGTGGTTGTATTTTTTATTAAAACGTTTGTTTTCACAGTTAATCTTGATTTTTACAACTTGTGCTAGCTCCATTAAGAGCTACGTCCGCCATCTTTGTTTTGCTTTGCGCTGCCGCTGTTACGTTACTGGTTTCGTCCCCGCCGGTTCAATCTCCTCCATTTAGACTCTCTGATGAACTCAATCAAACCGGGAGAATTCAACATTAATACAAATATTAACATTTAACTCACATCATCAGCTCGGGTTTGCTCCTCCTCTTCTAAATCTCCTCTGATGGCAAATGCAGTCTTAAAGGCTGTCTCCAGGATGGACTTTGTTTCTGTGTAAAACGTTAAATCCTCATACATTTTAACTTTAAAATCAGCAGCAGGATCTGGAACAACGTTCAAGAACAGTAACAGCGGCACCCACACCGGAAATGGGAGCAGAGCGGATGTACAAACTTCAAAATAAAACCCAACAAGTGACTTTAATTGCAAATACTCTTTTATTGCAACAAATACAAATAATACAGTGCTGTACCGCACAAAACTTATAATAAGAAAGCAATTTTACCATTGAAATAATAAATTACCCAGTAAAATAAGGGATTCACAAAGCAACATTGAAAAAAAAGAAAAAACAGCTGAACAAGCCCAGAACAAAGCATTATTCCTTCACAGCGAGAACAGAGGGTATGCACATTACGTCACATTTAGGGCAAGTGAATTGAATTCCAGGCACTGAGTGGCAAGACACACTAAAATTCAGCAGAAAAGTATCAGGTTATTGTTGTTATTATTTAATAATGTTCACTGCGGACAGTGAAGATCCTTAATTGATGAGATATGTGGAGCCCTAACGTCAGGTTTATAACAAAGAAAAAGTTGTGATGTTCCAGCAACTAGTATATCACTTAGCATACATTCAGGTATGAGGAATATGAACTCTACTGCTTTCTCCTTTTAATTAGTTATGACTACAAAAAAATCAAGGCATGAAATTAAATACAACAGGTGGTCTATCAGTAAACAATTTAAAAACAGTTAAGTCCATTCATTTTACCACAGATGACTTCCATTTTGCCAATTACTGACATTGTTTTCTCATAAATGACGGGTTCTGACTAGTTCAGGGATCACAAATTAACAGAAGGAAACGACTGATGCTTAAGTCGTATGCTCAGAGAAAGCCTTGGTAAACATAAATCAGATTACAATCATTTCCATAATGGACATCATCAAAACTAATTGGACCTTCTGAAAATAACAAGCACTTTTCAGGTGAACTAAAGCATTTCACTGTTTCTTACCACCAACATCAATAACTAAACATTGCTCTCTGCCACTCAGTAGGTGGAACTGTCAGTCTTGCACACAAATTGTATGGTGATTGCATGCCCTCTATTCTGACTACTGCTACTGACACTAGGGATGCACAATATCATTGGAGCATTATCAGTATCAGCAGATAATTGCTTGAGAGGTTGATTATTGGTATCAGGACACATGGAATTTTATTGTTGATGTTCACATCCAAAATTTTGGATTTTACAAATTAGGCATTTATATCCCGTACATTAGCTGTAGTATTAGCAGATTATGCAAATGTACCATCATAATAGTTTACCTCATCACCACTGAATGCTAACGTGTATTAATCACAGGTATTATTTTTTATTCAACTTTTTTGGAAATAATAAAAGCACGCCACTAATGAATGAAACATATTTAATTGTCCTGACTACAGATTATTGTTTTGTACTTTGATTTGGTTAAAAGTTTCCTAAACTCACCCTCTGCATGTAAGGGATCTAGGATCGTTAACAACCTAAAGCGGGACAATCAGAGTCCTTCAGAGCAGGAAGAGGAGGGAGCTATGAGCGAGATGACAGCAGGAAGTGACTGCACATATAGAGATTAGCATAGATGTTAACAGTTACAGTAGTAGTTTTATCAGATTTGACTGAATTTCTTTATTAAAGAAAAACAAATACCAACACTACAAACTTCTCTGAAGTAAGGATATTTTCGCTCCACTTATCACATGTTCAGACGAGAGTTTGATCTACGAAGTGGCTCATGTTCTGTAACAAGTAGCGCCCCCCTACAACATTATCTGACTGGCCCATGATAAATGTTGATTGACAGAATGATTGTCCAATCACCTGCTGGATAAGCTATTGATAGATTCTGCCCTCCCAGAACATTTTGTATGGGCTCTTTCCCAGGTGGACTTGTGAAATATCCTGTGTGTCAGGTTAAGGAGGGTGACAAATAAATTGTCATCATAGAAGGAAGAGGTCAATCTTAAAAAAGTGGAGGCCTGGTGTTCTTGACAAAAATAACTGGTATTAATATCTGTATTGAAAATGACCAATTTAGAAACAGTGACATATCAGATATCAGTAAAAATCCAATATTGTGCATCCCTAACTTTTAATTTTAACTGTATTTAATGCCCTAATTAAATTGGTCATATCAGGAGCAATAGGAGGTCTCCTAGATTTAATTCCCTTAGTAAGTGCTGTTTTTGCTGCTGCTGAGCTTTAAACTGCAGTTATTTTGTATTTTCACAAAGTTTTCGCTACAACTGAAATTTCTACAAGTGGAATGATTTTATTTCTGTCTTTGCTAGAAGGATTTTGAGCAGATTTAAATTTTTCATTAAAAGTTCATAAAAAAATGAACTTTCTGAAGTTATTTTCAGCTGAATAAATTTCAAGTACAAACTTCAGTAGTGTTTCCCTCAGGCTGGCTACGCACTAAACAGTTTTCTACCCATCTCAACTATCATGGGTTTGGCCCAATTCAAAGCTTTTAGCAATAAATTATTTGTTCTAATAATTCTTGTGTGATGTGTCAGTGCATAAATATCAAATAGGTATATTATTAACAATTACAGATGAGGCTGCCTCTGAAGGAAAATGTGCAAGGAGAGTGAGCAGGACATGAAGTATCATAAACCAGAGGATTTATACCCTTTACCAATACAGAAAATGTATCCAGGTGCTTTGCCCCTTTCTGGGTGAAAACACCACCTGTGAAGGTAACCACTGATCCAATGTGTGCATGTTTCAACTATTGTGATGTAAGAAAATGTTTGAAAATCCATCCATTATCTGAACCTCTTATCTCTTTCGAGGTCAGGGGAACCAGTCGCCAGTCAATTGCAGGGCCACATAGAGAGACAGACAACCATTCACGCTCACAGCCACACCTAAGAGCAATATGAAGTCACCAGTCAACCTAATGATCATGTTTTTGGCCTGTGGAGGAAGCTGGAGAGCTCAGAGAACCCACATGGGGATGCATGGGGAGAGCATGCAAACTCCAAACAGAAAGGCAATGACCAACACAAATCGTCAACCTTCTTGCTGTGAGGCACGAGCACTACCTGCTGTGCCACTGTGCCGAACACGACTAATAAATGTCCTAATAAATGCTAACACTGGTTTAGACTTAAAGATTGTCTAGAGTGTAGCCAGCCCTCTTGTAACATACCACTGTTTTATTATTGACTTTAATAGCTGAACCTCTGTTGTTGTGGCAGACTGCGCTGCAGCGTCACCTCGGCTATGAGCCATCACAGCTGTGCTTCTTGAGCTGCCTTGAATCAGAGTAACCCTGGCCACACCGCTCACAGGTGTAGAGCTTCTCCCCCGTGTGGACCTGCATGTGGGACTTGAGCTGATTGGACTGGAGGAACTTCCTCTGACAGTAGAGGCATTCGAATGGCTTCTCTCCTGTGTGGATCCGTAAGTGTCTGTAGAAGTTTCCGTCTGTTCTGAACGCCTTCCCGCATTGGTCGCACTTATACGGTTTCTCGCCAGTGTGAATCCTCTCATGCTGCTTCAGGCTGCCGGCGTGGAAGAACCTCTTCCCACACACGACACAGACAAACGGCTTCTCCCCAGCGTGGCTCCTCTGGTGATAACTGAACGAGTATTTGTTGTGGAAGGACTTTCCGCACACGCTGCAGTTGTACTCTTTGTGCTCACTGTGGCCTCTCTCATGAAGTTTGAGGGAGGCTGCGGCACTGAAACCTTTCAGACAGATTTTACAGCTGAACGGTTTTGCCAGTGCCTTGTTCCGCCTTCCATTCTGCACCAGTCCCCCTGTGCCCTCCGCGTCCTCGTTTATGTTGGCGTGCACATACTTCTGATGTATGAGCAGCCTGCAGTTGAAGAGGAAGGTCTTCCCGCACCGGTCGCACATAAAAGGTTTCCGGGCGCCGTGGATGAGCATGTGACACTTCAGCTTGGTGTTGTCGGAGTAGCCTTTGCCGCACTCCTGACAGACGAACGGTTTCTCCCCGGTGTGGAGGCGGATGTGCCTCTTCAGGTTGTTGTTCAGGCTGAAGCGGGCTCCACAGATGTGACAAGTGAAGGGTTTCTCTCCAGTGTGGACCAGGCTGTGTCTCTTCAGAGCTGTGCCCGTCCTGTACGACTTGTTGCACAGAGGGCAGATGAAGGGAGTGTCGCCGGTGTGTTTCCTCTTGTGCACAGTGAGGGAGTGAGCATACTTAAAGGTCTCGTCACACATCGAGCATTTGTATTTCCTGTCGTTTGTGTGAACCATCTGATGGAAGCGAAGGGTGTCTTTACTCTTGAACTCTTTCCCACACGTGGCGCAACTGAATGGCCTGTCCTCCGAGTGCACCGTCATGTGGGCTTTCAGGTGCACCGGTAACTTAAAGGTCTTCTCACAAAGCTGGCACTTTAGCATCATCTTCCACTTCTCGTGTCGCTGCATGTGGTTTTCGAAAGCTGTTTCTGCTCTGAATGTTTTCCCGCATTGCTCACAGGCGAATGGCTTCGGCGGTTTTAGCCGCTGGTGACACTTGAGGTGGTTCTGCAGCGACTGCTCTCTCCTGAACGACCTCTTGCACTGAGAACAGGGGAAGGGTAAGGGAGCTTTCACCGTCTCATGGCGTAAAAGGTGATTTTCCAGAGACTTCTTTTCATGGAAGCTTCTGCCACACTGATCACAAGGATACGGCTGCTTGTGAGCCCTCATGTGTTTCTTCAGTTCACCTTTCCAATGAAAGCTGGAGTCACAGAGGTCACAGGGGAACCGCTTCACTGTCTGTGTCTTGCTCTTTGTCAGTTGTCTTCCCTTTACTTCAGCTGAAATGGTTTCATCTTCTTCACTGCCGAGCTTCATGGAGGCTGGAAATAATGAAAAAATATGTAATAAGTCTTTAGATATTCATGACTTTATTATAACTTCTACTTTTTCTGTACTAAGCCCAGTTCAGATCAAAGATTTATTCATATGAAACATATTTTAGAGCAAATTTATGACTATTTAAGACCATTCAAAGGTCCTCACAAAAGAAAATTTAATTTTTTTTTGCACCTCTTATTTCTGTGTTTTGAAGATTTAGTGACACTGCATGGTAGAGATTCTGATTGTCTTTTTGCTGATCTTAGCCCATTATCTGTATTCACCAACCATCCCCTTTACATTTCATCTTGGAGCCAAATTTGCTTGAGCTTGAATTTCTGTTTTCTTTCATTAGCATGCTCGAGATACTTAAGAGGATCCCTGCTGTAAAAGGTCCCTTTAATTATGACAATAATCAATTTAAGGGCCAAATCCAACAAAAAATTAGATTATAAAAGCTAAATAGACCGCTTAGTAATGACAAAATAATTACGCATATAAGTGCTACCAAAGAAATAAGACCTCCTGACTTTTCAAGGATCCAGGGCGACCCTGGTTGCAGCAGACTGAATTAATTTTTTGTGCCTAGTGTGTATATTGTATATTTTTTATGTCTACCTAATTCAATTTGCACTATTTTATACCTACTTTTTATACTCTATTTTATTCCTCCTGACTCTTTAATTTTTATGTTGGTTGTTTTTGCACCAATTTACCAGGTCAAATTCCTTGTACAGCAATAAATACCAATTCTGTTTCTAAGTTGTTCTGGAAATTTAGAGTGTGCAAACAATTTTTGGTACTTCAAATAAGAAAATACACACAAATGCGCATATAGCTTCTATTTTTGCTGCCGTGAAATCAAATGAATACATTTTTACTTAAATCCCATCAGTGTTCACCATGCTGTCACTATTGGCCCTTTTCCATTAGCCCTACTCTACCCGGCTCTACTCTACTCGCATTGTGCTGCTTTTCCACCAGCCCAGTTCCCTACCCAGCGGGCCGGGGTCGCCGTGAAACAGCTGGGCGACACTGCGTTCATGTCATTTTGAGCTCGACACAACAATCAAAACAATGGAGGACTTGGAGGCAATAGTATACTTGATGCTCGGTCTGTGGCTTTTTGTTACAAACCGAATGAAAGAGGAAAGCAGAAGAGGGCTGCAGGCGGCGAGAAGAAATACCCTTGAGAAGTACAGGAGAGTTTTGGAAGCTATACAACAGTTTGAAGGCGAGGACGAGAGCAATGGGGCTGCAAAGAAAAGACATATGAGGGTAAGCTAATGGAAGCTACCGCTAGCTTGTTAGCTAGCTCGTAATGATAAAGTCCTGTGTTTAACATTGTGATGGCAACAAGTTATTGCCATGAAGTAACAAAGCGCATGTACTGCAGTCCTGTTTTGGACGTCGCGCTCATGACCCATCGGTGACGACATTCTCTGACCAATCAGTAGCCGGCAGTCGGTCGATGTCACCTTTTGCTATCGGCTCAGCTCGCTTAGAACCAAAGCAGAGTAGGTACTAAAAACCGGTTTGTTTTAGGAGGTACTGTGCAGGTGGAATCGCAACGCAAACCGAGTAGAGCCAAGTAGAGTAGAGTAGAGTAGAGTAGAGTAGGGCCAAGGCGGGCTGGTGGAAAAGGGCCATATGACAGCCCTTTCCAATAAATTCAAACTTACCTTCTAACATCTTGGACGTTGGTTTCCTGACTCTCTTCGATCTCCCTGAAGGTGCCTTTTCCATCGATTTCTAGGATGTAGAGGACAGCACATTCAATTTCAACATTCAGTCTAGTCATACACAATCAGCCCCTCCTTTTAAAGAAATACGGCACAGAGAGGGCTGAGGAATACTTCTCAGGCTAGGCCTGTTCTGTAAGTCACCTTTAATAATCATACACCTGTTTTACCCTTAAAATGAATCTGAGACCAGAGTGAGAAATAAACACCCATCAGATGCAGCCTTTTACTTGAGTATACATCCACTCTGATATAATCCTCAGTGTTTTGGAAGTTGGCTTGTGTGAATACACTGCTGTTGGCAGGTACAGTTATGTCAAGTACTGTAATTGTATGAGTTCCATGTAAAAACAAAACATGAAACTATGTTGGGCGAATGTACGATTGTGCACATTTTTTCAGAGAACTTTATTTTTCTCCAGGAAGTTTCTGTGTTTGGCAGTTTTTTTTATGATGAAGCTTGGTGTTGTTCCTCTGTGGGGATTCCTCAGTTTCCACAGTAAAAAAAACCATCATTGTCACATGAGTCAAAATCCCTCATATTTGGTTTCCTCTGTTGTTGTGTCTTCCTGAGTTCACAGAGTGAAACAGCAGACGTCCTCATCCAACCCAACTTCAAAAGATGGTAGCAGTAGCCAGCCAGTAGTCATAAATTTTTATTTGATTTATATACATATTTATATACTTTATATACTTATATATATACTTTTGTTTGGA
Organism: Cetoscarus ocellatus; assembly: GCA_037902135.1. Taxonomy (NCBI): domain Eukaryota; kingdom Metazoa; phylum Chordata; class Actinopteri; order Labriformes; family Labridae; genus Cetoscarus; species Cetoscarus ocellatus. The sequence goes on from JBAMNC010000195.1 coordinate 14,851, forward strand.
TCCATCTTTTCTTTTTATATATCTTTTTTTATCTGTAACAATTAACTGCTACTGGACTCTCAATTTCCCCGAGGGAGTTTTTCCAAGGGGATTATTAACTTACTATCTAATCTAAAAATACTGAACTATCCCTTTAACAAGTACCATTGTAACAGAATAACAGCTCATTATGTTATCTAGTTTTTCTCTTTTAGATTTTTTTCCCTCTTTTTCTTTTCTTTCCACTTCTCTTTACCTCACCACCAGAGGCCAAATGAAATTATGTTATTGTTATTATGTTGTCGTTACTCTTTCCCGTGGACTTGTAAAAAATGGCAAAAACCGAAGGAAAAATTGTATGAATTTGGTTTGATATTGAGGAGAGGAGATACTTGTACACTTTGGGTATTATTTAAGTAAGTATTTATTATTATTTTTTTTTTTTATTTCTCCCTTTCCTGCTTAATCTTGCATTTGTGTTTATACGTTTGAGTGATTTCTGTTTTATCAGTAATTGAAATTGTTATACTCTGTGACAAGTGAAAATAAAAATAAACATTATGTTTAAAAAAAGAATAACATCTCCAATTACAGCACATATTTTCTTGTAGGTTAACTGAAATCTACACGGCTAAATCACGAGCAGTAGAGCTGAATCAAACCCTCTCATGTGCCGCATCAGCACCACTTACATTGGGTTCTGGACCGGGGATGTCTTGCGGGGTCGATCCAGGTGAGGCGGCTGTTGACGGAGTGGGTGCCTGACTGTCCGTTTGTTTGCCTCCCACAACAAGCACAGTCGCCGCAGAGCTGCCCCTCCCAAACACGACGGGGGCTGTTGCAGCTTTGGGGACGGTCATAGGCGCTGGTGTGGAGTCTGAAACATCGTCATCACTGTCAGGTGAAACCAGAGGAGCAGCAGGACTACTGGTGACCGACAGTCCAGGTGCACCTGGAGAATTTAAAGACACAAACAGACACGTCAACTCTGTTTCATTGATAAATGTCCACGTTCAGACTGATGTGTTCTTTACAGCCGGTATAAACTTGCAAAAACAAAGGACCTGACCCTGTAGAGCTTTAGTGATTCACACTGATATAACAAAAGAAAATGAGTGCATCACGTTAAATATAGAAAGTTTGTACGGTAAAGTAAAGAGGAGACATACCAAAGAGTCACTAATCTATCATGTGAGAGCCAAGTTTACGAGTTCGTGTTTTTCTTTAGACTCAGTTTTACTTTAACCATCTAATCATAACTACACTATAAAAAAACATTAAAAGTTTTAATATTAAGACTTCATGAGGCTTGATGTGCCTGTAAGTCTGGCCAAAACATATCAATATATGATCAAAAGAGACATAATGTAAGGCAATGTCATTTATAACAGTGCTCAAGCAGACTGCCATTCATTCATTCATTTTCTATACCGACTATCCCTTTCGGGGTTGCGGCGGGCTGGAGCCTACCCAGCTATCATTGGGCGAGAGGCAGGGGTACACCCTGAACCGGTCGCCAGTCGATTGCAGGGCAACGTATAGAGACACTCACACTCATACCTAAGGGCAATTTAGAGTGACCAGTTAACCTAATGAGCATGTTTTTGGTCTGTGGGAGGAAGCCTGAGTGCCTGGAGAGAACCCACGCATGCACGGGAAGAACATGCAAACTTCACACAGAAAGGCCCCGTCCGACCTGGGAATCGGACCGGCAACCTTCTTGCTGTGAGGCACGTACACTACCTGCTGCGAGGCACGTACACTACCTGCTGCGCCAGGGTGCCGCTGAGCAGACTGCCAGTTAACTTTAAATTCCAACTTCAATTTTAAAAAAATAATTAGAAACAAAGATGTTAAAATCCACCCTGAAGTATTTTGATATAATTTACCATCAAGGCACCATGAAAAGTTCACTTGATTTTTTCAAGTTCGATTTTTTAGCAGCCAACAACAACAAAACATTAAAGAGCACAACAACTCACATTTAAAACAGGCTTTCAAATGTACAGAGACCCTTAAAGAAAAAAAGCTACACTTCTCTGTCACCACGCTCTTTATGAGCCTTTTAAATTTTCTCAGCGAGATCAATATACCAGGGACACACAACATTATCGGACCAATATTGGTATCAGCAGATATGAAAATGTTTGCTGTTATTTAGACATTCAAAATGCTCATGAAAATCCCGCATTTTCCTGTCATATTGCCAAAATGTACCATGTACTATGATTGTTTACCTCATCATCACACAATATCCATATTCATTCATTTAAAGTGTACAGTAATTTATTAAAGAACAAAATGTTATTTTTCTTGCTTCACATCTGTTTCTAACACAAGTGGACTGTAATCATGGAAGAAACAGGTCGAGACTCAGTACCTGCGATTATGAGTTTAGAAATATCAGCATATTGGATGGTGGCCAAAAAAAACAATATCATGCGTGCCTTGCCATAACCCGTCGCAATGAGCTGGAGCCTATCCCAGCTGACACTGGGTGAGAGGTGGGGTATACCCTGGACAGGTTGCCAGCCAATCACAGGGCCAACATGTAAAGACAGACAACCATTCACACTCACGTTTGAGAGCAATTTAGAGTCATCAGTTAACCCAATGAGCATGTTTTGGCTGTGGGTGCACCTGGAAAAAAACCCACACATGCCACAAAGAGAGGCCCTGGCCAATCTTAGGAGTGATCTCTTTATCCATGGTTGTGTTGATTATACATCCATAGTAACTATCTTTACAACCATATATGAGGTCCCTCTTGAAAATGAGATGCCACATCTCAAGGGGCTTACCTTTAATACATTTACATTAAACAAAGAGAAATACGGGGTAATCCAGAAAAAGATTGATTGAATCTATATTCAGCAGAGACAAATGTGATGAGGACAGATTTATGATCTGGGCGTCCATGGGTTTGTCGCTGTCATAAATTCTTATTTTTAGTCCCTTTGTCTTTGCCTGGATGGATACATCTCTGGATGTATGTAAGTGGATACAAATATATATTTATAAGTATTTGTATATATGAGGGTCTATAAAATGAAGAGTTTGTCTTCAGCCTGCTCTGTTGTAAAGTGTCTTAAGACAACACTTGTTATGAACTGGTGCTATATAAATAAAGACTGACAGATTGATTAATGATGCTGTACTCAGGGTGAATCAAATGTTGTGCCCTTGTTGACTCAGAGTTCTGCCTTACCTGCTCTGATGTGAAGTGTCCTTATACATCGTTGAGCATTAAGCCTGTACTGCTTTATGACTGATTATTGACTGATCAAGCCTGTACTGATTATTGACTGGTTATTAACAGCCTCTCACCCTTCAGTGCTCCGTCCTGCGGCAGGACTTGTCCATGTCCCCGCTGGATCTTGCCTCCTCCTTCACTGATGTGCCTGAGCTCCTGCTGCAGCTCCTCCATGTCCTTCCCCAGCTGTCCCACCCTGGCCTCCAGCTCCTGCTCCAACTGGCCGGCTTTCCTCTGCAGGACGTCCTCCAGCTGCTCCACTTTGGCCCGCAGAGCTTCATTCTCCTCCTGCAGCTCCGAGGAGAGCTCCGAGAACACCCTGCGGATCTGAGCCACCAGAGAGCTCTCTATCTCCTGGACCTCAGTGAACCTCTCCCCCGTCCACTCCGAGTTTGGCGCCGCTTTCTCCCAAACATCCCTGAAGACAGACACGGTCGCCTGGATGGCCACCTCAACGATCGACGCCACTTCGCTGCCGAACCTGGCCTCCATTTTAATCCAGTCAAACCAAAACGTTAGCCCGATATGTCTACAAACTCAAGTCTCATTTTAAATAAAAACATTAACTTAAATCAGACTCTGATGGAGTTTAAACTCAGAAATAACATCTCCCGTACAAACCCAACGGTCGCTGTGAGTAACAAACATGGCGGACGGTGCGTCGCTGATAAGGTTCCGTGTGCAGTATCCGCTTCCGGTGTCAAGTTTACATGCCAAAATAAAAGTTTTTTTTTGACATCTTTATTGAAATAAAAAACTGGCCTTTGCAGTCATCAAAATGTACAAACCGTAGATTTACAGACCAAGCATCCATTTGTTAACACAAAACACAAACATAGATAGATAGATAGATAGATAGATAGATAGATAGATAGATAGATAGATAGATAGATACTTTAGTCATCCCTTATTGTACAGTACTTGTGGTTATAAGCTGTCCAGGTCATGATCCACTGCCTTTGTTCAAGGACAAAGGATCTCTTGAACCTCAGTCCTGCAGTGAAATAAAGTGAAGTGAAGTGAAGATGAGTCTCCCACTGCTGCTGCTTCTCTGTCACTCCAGGATGTTGTGGAGGGGATGGTTGCTATTGTCCAGGACAGCCTGCACTGTGCTCTGCTTATGTCTCTCGACCACAGACCCCAGTGCGTCCAAACTCCTGCCAAGCACAGTATCAGCCTTCTACACCCGCCTGTCCAGCCTCCTGGTGTCCCTATCAGTCATGCTGCCACCCCAGCAGACTGCAGCATAGACCAGAACACCAGAGACCATCGACGGATATAAATGTTAGAGATTGTCCTTTAGTAATCATAGGTGGTGACTGATCTTTTGTCCGCTCTCTGATTTCTTTAACTGGCCCACTAATCAAATCAGAGAGACTCTTGAAGCAGTCATCGACAAGTTACCCGTTAGGACAAGTTCTGTTAAGCGGAGTCTATTTTACTGCATTACGATGACTGAGTATCAGTATTTTTAAAAGCAAATAGTTTAATTATGTCCTGCTAAGAAAAAGTTATGTTGGGTTTGTCAACTACAAGATTTGTGGCTGGAATTTTAAACAGCAATACAATTATGAAAGGTCAAAATTTTTCACTGTTTTTTTCTGGGGGGTTTTCATAAAGGGGTCCTGTTTAAATTATCATGATTTAATTTATCGAAAAAATACCCTTTAGGTGCCAGTTTTGATCATATACCACTAGTAGCTTTTTTGAAAAATACACTATAATTTAATATGCTGAAATGAATTCTGACTTTATTATTCATATCACCATCTGAGTAATAAGCGAGAAGATTGATTTTGGTGCATTTTACTTTTTGTACAATGTCAAATTGAAAAAAATGTGGTTATAATGGAAGTCTACGGTACAAATCTTGTAGTTAACAGTCCCAATGTGACAGAAACATCTCATGCAGTCAAAACACCATGGGAATGGATGAAACTCAAAAATGTCCAAATTCGTTGGAAAAACACATTTCCTTACCAATTTTCATGGCAAAGGAAAAACTATCTCTAAAATTATCACAATTAATGCACCTCTTAAAGACAGAACTGTCCATACAGGGCATGAGGGTTGATCTGGCTTTTGGATAATTTTTACTTAATTTTAGGTCATCTATTTTAAATGTAACCATGTTTTATTGAATCATATATTCAAGCTGTGTCTTATCATTCTTGACAATCTTTCATTATTCATCTTAACCTTTTTATTTGTGAATTGTTCATTAGTATCAGTGACAAATGTCTGTGTTATATAATCCCACTCCTGCTTTCATTCCTTCATAAATTCCTTTTAACCTTAAATCCATGTTTTTGTATTTATCATTCCCATTACTATTGCTTATTCTGTTATTGCTCTTATTTTATTTTTAGTACTTTTTAAAAAAAATATAATCTCCAGTATTTTCTCATTATGCACTCATGACAGCGTTTCTTCAGTTTCTAGCTGCTCTGTTTAACTAAGATTCATTTGTTTTTGTTCAGTTAAGGTTTGTTTGCTGTTATTGGTGCTAACAATTGTGTTGCACATCCATTTTGCTATTATTTATTTTCTGTTTATGTAAAACACTTTGGGTGTATGAAAAGTGCTACACAAATAAGGTTTGATTGATTTTGCTCTGTTGTAGGGGCAGGGAGAAACGCTCATTTTTGTGGGACAATAACAAACTTCTGCATTCATGTTAAAAAACACAATGACTATGAAGACATTCATGATAAACCAAAAGGTATTTTATTCATCATTTCATCTCTGCTGACAGACTGAGGTTGATGTAATCAGCACAGACACACAGACATGCAGGGTACCACGAGCCCATCTAAACCTTTACAGATTCACTTTTGCTGATGTAAAACAAGTCGACACCTGATCAGACAAAACGTCTCACACAGCTTTAAACTTTCAGCTGCACCCTGCATGTTCGTTCTGTGTGTTCCTAAAATAATAAAGTGTGTCAGTTTATTCTTCTGGTAGATTCCCGCAGCAGAGGACCAAACTGTCGATTCATACTTGGAAGATTTGCTCATTCAAAAATTCATCTCTTTTACTTTGTTTGTTGTGTTCATCATGCATGTAAATGATTGCATTGATCTGGCATTCACACTCAACTAAGATGCATAAAGTGTGTTGAAATAAAAACAAAGTTTTAAAAAAGTTACAGTTTTTAAGACGTTTTATGATAAACACAAAAAAGAGAACAGGTCAGGACAGAATTTAAAATCCCTCAGTGAAAGTGATCTAAAAAAGAGGTACAGACGGATAAAATGGGCAAATAAATTACTGGAAATATAAACAAATCACAAGTAAGATTCTTAAGCTGTAACAATGACCGTCTCACTGAGGAAAATTAAAGAATAAAATCAGCTGAAATCATATTTCGTGATCTGCAGGAATCAGATTTAATACCATGTTGGTGTTTTATTTTTAACTTGGGGAGTAAATCATCAAAGTTACTTGCTTTACTGTGAAAAGCTTTTGTGTGTACTTGTTCTTCCATTTTAAAACAGATTTACAAGACATGACAAGACAATGTATTTGGATAGGCAGGGCCATGGTTAGATTCAGAGGGAGAGAAAGTGGAGATTAACACAAAGAAAAGGAGCCACAGGTCTATTTGTGCCCAGGCCATCCCCTTTAAGGATAGTACTGTGAAGGAATATGGATGTAAGCTCTAGGCTTACAGCTAGGAATGGGAATTGATAAGATTTTTTGACACCAATGTCATTAACGATCCCGCTCAATGATTTGATTCTTTCATGATTCCCTTATCGATTCCTGCTGGTTTAGGTTTTCAGTGGCAACAATGTCAAACACATGACTCTGCTGATGTTCAATGGCGTGCTGCATAGATAAATGCCTCTGCAAGTTGCTGATGTTTCCACGTACTGAAGGTTGTGCAGTAAGCATCATTTAATCTAAAATTTAGTCACAACTCTGACCACTGAACATGGAAGGAATTGATAAGGGAATTGATACACAAAAGGACTAAAGACTCCTGATTCCTTGAAGGAGTTTTTAACAATTCCTAACTGGAACTGGTTTTCGATTTCCATCCTTACTTACAGCACCCCCTTCTCTGAGTTCTTTACAAATCACTAATAAGACTTAACTGGAGTGAATGTTAGGAGAGTATTGTTCTTACCTTCATCTTAAATAAAAAAATAAATTAAATTAAAAGGTCAATATGAGAGAGAATGATTTCCTATCATCACTATGAGCTGCCATATGTTTCTTAATTTATGAAAATACTTAATTACTGAGATGTTAATATGGACTCAAGCAACATCTTATGCAGTGACTGATGCACAATCATCAACGTCTCATAAATAATTGCAGTTGTATTTTACTTCTTATTCAAACATGTGCATTTTGTAAACCTGATTTGAGATTTAAATGCCCTTAAATATTTATAATATTAAGATCATTTTTACTGTTCAAACGTCTCAGGTTCTAGCAAATTATTTATTTCCCTACCCTTATAGATTTACAGACCAGTAATTTTAGTTAAACTCAGTAAATTCTAATCAAATTGTTCTTTTACTGAATACAATATTCTGGTGCTTTTCTCCACCCTTGATAATAAATGGTGTTTTTTAAAATGTGCTTTCTAAAGATCTTAATTAATCAAAATTGGTAAATCATCTTTTGATCCTTCTTAAGACCAGCTGGATTTCCTAAAATGATACAACAGATGACTTGTGATTAGGTGAATAATCAAAATCAGAAAAGAAACAAAGTGTCCTGTGACAGTTAAGCAGTATTCAGATAGAAGAAAATCACATGAAGGATTTTAAATGCTGTCCGACCTGCATGTGACCAGGATGTAGCATTTACAAGTTCAGTAAACAATGATGATTCTTCACTCTCCTTCCTCGTCCTTTATGGCTTCGTGGTGAGCTTGAAACATGAACTGATGAGTGGATGCCGAACTGGCGGGCTGCAAAGACAAGCTTCATGTGACGAGTGATTTCTCTCCAAGCAAAACATGCAATCGCACAACATACAGACACCATGTTTTCTAAATATTTGGTCAGTCTGATATCCTGGCTCTCAGCGGCGTGTCAGTTCATCCACTTATTCATCCAGTCATTCATTCTGGTCTGTTTCTACATTAATGGGATGCAAAATCAATGAGCCTAAACACTCTAACACGTCAGTAATCCGTATGCTTGTATGTATGGAAATGTGGATCAGACTGAGCTGGAAGACTGAGGCGTGATATGAGAGGACGACGTTTCACAGGTGACACACGCTGTAAGCACATACAAACATAAAGAACCTGAGAGCTATGGAGACCCTGGGAGCAGAGAGCAGCAGCACAAACACACACTCACATACACACACACCAAAATATTTTCATATCTGTTTCTAAAAAAAGGATGCAACAGATTTGTGTGATGAGCTCAAAGAGAAAAACAAACGAGGAGTCTGAAGTTGTAAGAGAATAAAAGAGTAGATGAGGCCTGATTTTAGCCTGAGAGCCTCATTCGTTAAAAACATGCCGGGCGTTGACTTTGTGCTTATGCCAAAAATGTTGTTTATGAAAAGATAAGGGTCAAGTTACTGTGAGATTTAACAGTTTTCTTTTGGATAAGACATGATTCAGATCAGCCTTTACAGAGAGTCAAAGTAAAAACAGCTTAAACATTTGGCTGCATTGTTCTTAAACACAAACAAACACTAAATAAAAATTAACTGAACAAATAAGTCTTTAATAACAGGAGTCTGATCATCAGGGCAAGTCGAGCTTTTATCTCAACCTGATCATCATCCAAAAATCAGAACATTATTCATTCTTTTCATTTGAGCCATATTTACACATGCACAAAGCTCCTGAAAATTTCCTGAACTGCTTCAGTGAGTTGCATAGTAAATAAGTGACAGTAAGAATATTGGATAAAATCTGATTATTATCACGGTTTGGGTACTGAAGGGGGTTTCTGAATCATATACTTTGATGTTAAAAATGCCGTCTCAAACTAACTCTTGCTCAGCCGAGATACAAACAAAGAGCTTGATCAGAGGCAGATCTTTATCTTCATGACAAACAGACACATATCAGCCACGGCCCTTAAATGCATAAAATAACCCAGGATCATATTTCACAACTGGGTCCTGTGATAAGGAAGTGAATTGTTGAAGACTTCATGCAAAGAAAAAATTAACTCCAATGTTTTAGCTTTGCCAGTTTACACAGTTAACCAGCCTGCACCTTCAAAACAAATCCGTAAGTCTATATCAAACAAGTAAGGTCTGTTAAAATAAAAGTATTTACAGAGGGGGTGTAAGAGCAGCGTTCCTACCACTTTTAGAGGAAAGTGAAATCAAATCTAAGACTTTTTAAGATCTGAAACTCAAAAAACTAGAACCATAATGAACAAAGCATAACAAATGGCAATCAACTCAAATGTAGTTCATCAAAATGTTGCAAAATAAGCAAATTTAAAAAAAAAATCTCTCAGAATATGGGATTAAGGTTGAATTTACTGATAAAAACAGTTTATGATGATTAGAAGAGTTCTGAAACACAGTTATTCCTTTAAACGATTATTGTAGATAGCCCAAAAAGATTAAATATTGAGTTCGATATTCTATACATGGCTGTTAAGTGACAAAATACATATTTAAATCTTATTTAACCATAAAGCTTCATTTACATTAAATTCCATTTACAGGAGTTTCCTGGCCAAGATGAGCAAGTCATGACTTTCTAGAATACTTAATCTCACTGCAAACCTTAAAATATAAAAAAGTCAAACACAAAACCTGTATTACAATTTAATTAGGTCTTTTTCAAAGGGGTGATCTACAATTTAAGACCTCTGTCAGCTAATAATAAGACTTTTGAGTCTTCTATGGCTGTAAATGAAAATAAATGGAATTCAGTACTTGGTGTACGTGACACAGCAAACATCAGTTCGAGGGGCAGAGCGACCAGAAAGTGTGTATTTGTTCATTTTCAAGAAACTGCAATTAAACCAATCAGATCTTTTTTCCAAATATGTATGAAAGGTGGAGGCTGCTTGTTGTTAAGGGGACTACCCTAACAAAACAGTGCAGTGGAAAACACTGGTGTGTGAGTGAATATAAAGACATGACTGTTCAGAACAAATCATTATTTAATATTTGTTATTTCATGTTTATTTTAGCTGGAAAAAGGCATTTTGATATGGAGTGTGTATGTGACTCACGGTGCTTCTGCAGGTTTCTGCACTTCAGTATTGGTTTCATTTTTAAACACAAACAGCTGCTAAAACGACTAGCTAACCATGCTTGCCTTGGCTTTACCAAAACTTTTCTCCTGCGTTCCTTTGGTTTTCCAGACTGTTGGTGACTTGAGTGGACGAGCAACTCAGGAAATTTTCAGTGGCAGCTTTCCTGACATTTTTCTGAAATTTCAAGAGAGCATGTGCCAAAGTCGCTGCTGTGATAATACTGCCTGCAGTCTTTATTTAAAAGGCTTAAAACCTCCTGACCAACTGTCCGGCTAAGATATTACAGAAAAAAATGTGACTGTTGAAAAAGCTGTTTGTATATGAATAAAAGCTGATCATCTACGACAGAATCAAAAAAGAGGTAAGAACATTTAAAGAATATTTGCAGTTGTGATCATTTATGAGGGTTAAAATTAGGAGCCCTTAGCCGTTTCCAGGGCAGTGATTATTTATTCATTCTTTTTTCTGTCCTGATTGCTTTGAGGCCATCTACTCTTCTCATGTCCTACATCATTATCTCTGCTTTCTTCTGAAGATGAACACAAACCTGCTTGTGTTCACTGATCAGCGGAGCACGTGGATGATTGTAGTTCAGTGCCGTCAAATAAAAACCAGTTTCATTCCTGCGTTATTGTTTGTTCAGAGCTCAAGACAGAAGAAAATAATCATGATTTTAGGTCTGTAAAACATTTTGGCTTACTTTCATTCTCTTTCAATTTCTGAGGAGTAATAAGACATAGTGTAGGATGTCTTGACTTACAGACAGACAGATAGATACAGTAGATAGGACAGACGGACGAGAAATACATACAGATACAGCTCATCTCATAGAAAAAACAAACATGGGACAGAATGAGCTACGTTTTATCGCACTACCAGCAATCATTAACAGCCTTTGCGTTTCCCGTCTCTCTCGCATTGATGCTGCCCGGGGCTCAGCAGCACAAATCTCCCTCTGCAGTTCTCTGAAACTGCCACCAGGGGGCATAGGTAAACCGTGTGTTCTCACTGAGACACAGAAGAAGTAAGAGAGCGAGGGAGAGAGAAAGATATCTCCTGCTCCAGATTCCATCCCGTCCCTCCTATGAGTGAGCCTGGGTCAATCCTTCTGTCCTGTTTCCATCCAAACACAACCGCTTTGTTGACAGTGTTGGAGGCAGAGAGGAGGAGTGGGGCGTTCACTGCCAGTCTTTGGCCCCGCCTCCTTTCCCGAGTTCAGACGCTTCAATCCCGACAAATTCATTGTCTGGCTCACTTTTTCTTACTGGATTTTTCCGAGCGCTTTGCGTCTGATTTCCCGCCCCTGTCCGACCTTTCTGAGCGCTCCCCTCTCTCCTTCTCTTTCTCCTTCTCTCTCTCCTTCTCCTTTTCTTTGTCTGCCCGCTCGATACGATCAGCCCTGTCCGAGCGCTCGCCGCCTCGCTCCGACCTGTTGTCCGCCTTGCTGCCGTCGCGGCGCGTGCCCTCGTCGGTGGATGAGGTAGTTGGTTGGGGCTGACCCCATTTGGCAATCTCCTCGTGTTCTGTAATACTCGTGGTGATGTTGCTGACCCACGATTTGAGGTCCTCCTGTGAAAGGAGTGGGACCAAAGAGTTAGTCAATAGGTGTCTAACAATGTTATCTTTAATGAAGATAACTATTATTATTACATGACAACGTTGAACAACATCAGAAAACAGATAGGTTTTTGATTTGTGTTTTCAAACGTTCACACGGAGGCGGTGTGATAATGCACATTTACACGGATCTGCGAGAATGACTGAAAGCGCGGTAGTGTGCATGCCAGGCCAGTAGTTGGCAATGTATTTATGTAGTGTCCTTAGCAAATATAACAAATGCGTCTTTGCTTGTCAGAGTATTGATGGAGCAAATCCACATTTTGTTGGAGGAGCGATAACAAACCGAGCACAGATAACAGCACATGTTGCTCGGTAGTCGGCCATTGCTGTTGTTGTTGTTCTTGAGTGCACGCTCAACCTTTATCTGAAGAGTACTGTGCATGCACCGTGCAACCTCGTTTTCCCTGAAAACAGCTCTGTTCACACGGAGACAACAACAAAAACGTTTTCAAAACTTTTCACTCTGGGCCTTGGTTTCAAAAGTTTGCAGATTCAGGCACTCTGGGCACTTTTTTCATCGTAACAGAAGGTGCAAACACCACGCAAACTCTCAGTTTTTAGCCATTTTCGTGTAAACGGACCCTAAGTGATCCATAAAATAGTCTCTTTTTACATTTACAGTCGACATGATTACAAGGACAGGAATGACTCACCTCATCTTTTGCATGGAACAGAAACTCGCTGCCGTCCTTTGTCCTGTAAAAAGAAAAACGGATTTTACATACTGAGAGTTGAACATCATGTTTGGTAGAAAACTTTCAGAGGACTTGGCCAAACAGTGTTTGTATTAAGAGGTAAAGAAAGTGAAAAGTCAAATATCAAATGAGCAAAGATGATGATCTGTTTTAACTTCTAACTCATTAAAATAAATCCTGATTCTTTAACTGACTGGGATGGTGTTGCTGCTCCTGGACCTTATAGCAGACCAAACAACCAAAAGTGTCTGTTTCACCTTAAGCTTGCTTGACGAGCAGCATCAAGAAATTCATAGTTAATTTACCTGACTTTAGCCCTTTTCACCGTGGATTAAAGCAACAGCGGTACAACAAAGCTTTGTCATCATTATACATTGGGACATTCACATTAGTTCAGTGGGAACCAAATATCCGTGTCACTCCATGGTGCGACAGAGCTTGGATGTGAGCAACATCGTTTGTGCTCCACATACACAAAGGCACAGACACTCAGTCACAGCGCTCCTGTCCCTCGCCAAGCCTATGTGCCCCCCACTGGCCAATATTACGTCCCTGATACTATGTCTGGAGATGGAGCAAATGGGGGTTCGGCTTGTTCCCCTGATTCTGTCCCTGTGATGTCCATAATGTAGCAGCGGCTTCTGTGGGACACGTTGCTGCAGGAAACCTTTACAGATCCCTCCTCCCTCATCAGAGAGCTCAGGCTGCATACAGCAACCTAATCAAGAGAATGTGGTGTACAAAGATGGCAACAATCTATAAGCCAATGAAAATATTTATTCAGAGATCAGAGTTACCACAATAGCTACATCATCATCATCAGTGGCAGTATAGCTCCATCTTTAAGGGCTTGGGCTGGGACTGGGGGGTAGCTGGTTCAAGTCCAGCTCGAAACATACTTGGAAGTTATTTTGCAGGCTGACATCCTGGAGCACTGCTGCTGATTATGGCAGTATGTAACATAGCTGAAAGGGGTTGGTAGCCCTTGCCTCTGGAGCCTCAGGGTGTAGGGTTTGCACCCTTGTGCCCTTAAACTTTAACTTAAACACCTATGCATGAAGTAGGGTTAATGTTGCTAGTGGTGCAGACAAGTTGTCTGGAATGATGAATAGCGAAGTGCCGACCCAGCATGTTCTCCCAAAGCTGATCATTAGATAAACTGATGACCAGAGGTCAGAAGGAAGAGGAAGCTCTGTGTTCCCCATTTAAGAGCTCATATTTTGCCTTAAGTCTGGTTCATATATTCATCTTCTGGGGTATGGTCAGAATCACTAATGTTCAAAAAATCTGTTTTTTCCATCACATGCATGCTTGTCTCCAAAACAGATGCTTTCTATAAGGTCTGGGGCCCATGCTGTCATCCTCTTTGCTTCGTGGATTTCCAGATCAGCCCAGATCAGCCTAGCTTGTCTTTGTGACTTTGTTTATAGTGCTCGCTATCTAACAAGCACCTTGTAGCCTTGCTAAGTTTGTATGCTCTGTATTAATTCTCATCTAGATACTGCCTTGTCTTGCTGCAGGAGATTGAAAGGGAGGGGACTGGAGAGGAAATGTGCCCATTGTCGTTTATTTTTATTTCACAACTATTTTGTATTTGCTGTACCCACAGGCCCAAATTCTGCAAAATTAGCAATGCTGCACTCACTGCTAAAAGCTAAGATGTAAGGCAGTGGCGCTAGTTTTCTTAGAATTAGAACCAGCAACCAGCCTAGCATCGTCAACTGTATGTGCTGATCCTGAACTATTCGGGGGTCAATCTTATGACTGATGATTATTTCAGTTGTAAACTTTACAATTAAAACTGATGCAAAGAACAAGTATAATAAACACACGTTTGTCATTAACCTGCAGTTATTTAGCCTCTATCATTATTTGAGAAGTTAGCATGAAAAGAGCTCCTCACTTGAGCGTGAAGACATTCTTCTTCTTCTTGTAGCCGTTGGTGACATCGCAGTGGCAGTGGGAGAGGTTGAGCATGGGCTCGTTGTTGTAGGGCGTGTTGGTGTTCTTGGCGTCCTTGTAAAAACCCATCTCCCCTTTGTTCAGCACGCAGTACAGGTTGACCCATGACCTGCTGTGGTGTGGGAAGGTAGGAGGTATGAAGGGGAGGGCGTGGAGAAGCAGGGGGGAGGTGGAGTGGGGGAGTAAAGGGGAAGGTGGGGGTGGTGGTAGTGGTGGTGGTTGGGGGGAGATTGGAGGAGTCAGGAAGAGCTGCACAGTCGTTGCGCTAAGCTAACACCTCACTCACCTGAACAGAGCACAGGTGGGAAGGCAGGATGTACCGGCGCCAAGAAGGAGGGAGTACACAAACTGCCGAACAAACACAGACCACTGGACAGACAGACGCACAGACGGAGGAGGTGGGAGGTGGAGGGATGGGGAGGGAGGCTACTCACATGAAGGTTTGTGTTTGTGTGTGTTTTGGGTTCATTTCACTTACCTTAGAGGAGACACGAGGAGCAGCCCAGAGCATCGCAAGGAAAAGGGAAAAAGAGAAAAGGAGTTTGGTTAAATGACATTTTGGAAATTACTTCACCTAAACTTATCCTCTATGGTCATGCTTCTTACCCCTGTGAGTCTGTTTACATGCACACAGCATTCATTTAACACCCTATGTGAAAATTAAAGTATGCTCAGAGCGAGCTGTCTCTGCTCAGCTCATTGTTCAACAGTCAAATTTCTCTGAACTAAAAACAGACACTGAATCAAAATAACTTCCAGAATAAAGAAGACAAACTGCGCACGTGTTAATAAAGTATCTGCACAGCTGATTTTGTCTGTCTGTGGATCAATTTAATACCTAAAGTGACAAAATGCAACTGTTATGCTTTAAATCATTAGTTTCACAGTTGATCCTCTTGTGTAATGAATTTGAACAGCAGTGTCTTTCCTGATCTTTTGTGTGTTTCTATCTCTTAGACTCGGCCACTGTATAAAATATACATATCATTCCTACGGAGAAGTGCTTTCAACGTTGTTTGTCTTTCATTTAATAAAGAAATGTGTTCCAGATCTGATTAAACTGATGCTGGAGCTGATAGCATCCATGCTAATCTCTGTACAGGTAGCCACTTCCCGTTGTCGTCTTGCTTGTAGGTCCCAACCCTTCATGCTCTAAAGGATGCTGATTGAGCTGTGCCACTTTGGGATGCTCACAAGCACTTTAGATTGGAGCCTGGCAAAATAAATCTGTCTGATTATAGACACTGAATCTTGCAGATCCAGCTGCTACGCAAGGTTCATGTGATACAAAAATGTTTTACAACCACATCAGTTTAAATGACTAACAACAGTATTGAGAGGACTGAGAGTAAGTCCTCTGTTGTCCATTAAAACAAAGAACCTTAGACAATAAACTTTTTCTTATGAATTATACATTGACTGTAGAAAGAATTGGGCTAAGCCATCTGACGTCAATGTTTGATTATCAAATGTGTCTTTGGAATGTTGTTCATGTTGTTGCTATCTCAACCAAACTTTAGATCAACCTACCAACAGACACAGGCAATGTTAAGGTGAGACTTGAGGCCGTCTGACCAACAGCAACCACACAAACTTGTAGCCATGTCAAACATTTTCCTAATGTCCAGAAATCCTCAATAAAACTAAAGGAACTACATTTTTGGCACTTCCCCTTAATCAGGTTTTCAGCCGAAGAGGTCACCACTTGGATTTATGTCAAGAAATGTTACTGTGCATGCCACATTTTGTTCAGACACTAAATCAAAAAGCTGTTTGCTTTTGGCTATCTAAAAACTTCTACTCTTTTTTTTCTTTAAAAGATTATTTTTTGGGGCATTTTGTGCCTTTATTGCGAGGAGAGTAACAGTAGATAGGCTTGTGAAAGGGGGTGAGAGATTAGGGGAGGACACTCTGCAAACTGGCCACAGGCTGGATTCGAACCTGGGCCGGCAGAAGCATGTATATGGGTCATGCCTGGTTGCCCACTACTCCTCTAGACCAGCACCCTCAAAATTTCTACTCTTTTTATGATAATAGGAAATCATTTAGGCCCTTGAAAAAGAGGTTTTTAATCTCAATGGGACCAACCTGGTTAAATAAAGGTTAAATAAATAAATAAAATAAAGAATATGTGGTGAAGATCTAAGCAACAAGACCTTCACGAAATAACTTCATTTCCATGATATTCATTTTACAATCTGCATTAAACATGATATCTATTTAATAAGATTTATCAAATGTATTCAGGGCTAAAAAAAGACAGACTACACAGCATTTAAATGCACTGACTTTACAATAGGGAACACTTTTTATCCTGAATAATACCAAAATATCAATGTGCATGTAAACAAACCCTGGGCCTTACTGTGTAGCTATGTAACAGAGACAGGTTAAATCTCAATCTTTCCTCTCAGGCTTACTGTATCCTCTCTGTCCCAAGATTAACTGGAGCAGGACTCTGAGGCTCCGCCCCTCAGATCCTGTCCTCCAAATAAATTTGAGATATTAAAAAAATAGGATACAGAAGCTACACAAGGATCTGTTTGGAGATTCACACCTGTCCAGACTGAAGCCATTCAGGGTTATGCTTTACCTTGCCATGTACATAACAGAGCATGTACATACGAGACATTCATCCATTGCCTCGAGTGGGAACGTGAGTGGGACTCATCCACAGCTGGAGGGGATGAGCGTTTAGCTGTGCGAGGTCAGCCCAGCCACTAGAGGGCAGTGCAGAGAGAGAGGCTTTGCTGCTGGTGTCTCTTTGGAGGAAGCAGGGCGATCATCTGTGGAGGCGAGGTGGTGTGTGTTTCTGTGTGTGTGTTTTTGTGCATGTGTGTGGGTTTCACAGCATTCATCAGTCAGCAAACCGATCCTTTACTCTGAGGGTTAGACTGGGAGGCACCGTAAGCATCATGCATGACGTTTCTACAAGCAGGATGATGTCAGTGTCAGTAAGTCAGTATCTTCTCATTCTGATCCTGATTATCAGAGATGACACACATCAATTACTCCGAAAGTCCAGCCAAACATCAGAAGAACTAAATTAATTCTGTCAAAGCTGCTTAAGCTTTTGGAAAGGATACTTTTCCTGTTGTGCCTTTGAGTAACAGAGTAAAAAACATTTTTGATTATGATGAATTAATTTTCACTCAAAACACAAATTTTAACCTGTGTTAGATGCATGATGGAGCTATTTAAAGGAATAGGCAAACATTTTTATGGTTGTCATGTCTTGCCTCACTCCTGAGTCCATGACAAGCAGATAGACACCATGCTTTTGAATGTGCGTGCAGTAACATGAAAGAGACAGACAGAGCTCGCCCACTGCTAATTAGCTTAACTCAAACACTGGGAGTCAGTGGGTAGTGTTAGCCTGCCTCTGTGTGCTTGTTGTGACTTATTCGTATTAGCAGTGGGTGAGCTCTGCCCGTCTCTTCCTTGTTACTGAATGCACAGTTGAAAAAATGGTGACTATCTGCTTGTCATGGACTCGGGAATGAGGCAAGACTTGAAAAGACAAAAAAAGTTGGCTTCGCTTTAAAGTCAGAAACACGCAACACAACATGTCATACACTATTCCTTCACTAACTTAACAATGTACAACACAAGTGTCCAAACTATGGCCCGGGGCCAACTGCAGCCCTTGCTCCACTTTTAATTGGCCTGTAGCAAACTTCAAAAAATATTATTAGATATGGCCCACATTACAGCATGAAGCTTTTGCATGTTTGATAAATACAAATGTATTATAGCAGCAAATCTCACAAATCACACTCATGTCTTCTTCAAATGCTGCATATCAAGATTTACTAAGCATATTGTGCAAATATTTTTTAAACATCTTTAAGCATTAACACACATCAAAGTTTGGCAGCTGGGTGCAGTTTGCTCTTGTTTTTGTTTGAATGTGAAGATGAGCTCTCAGGGTTCAGCTCGTCTTTCTTGACCTAAACAAGGGCCAATCTGTTGGTCACCAGCACAAACTGCGGTCTCTTAAAATCTCACTGGTCACCCTTAAATCCTGAGCCGTCATACTCTTAAGTTGGTTATCCTTGTATTTTCTGTATGTGACCCTTGAATTAAAAGGTTTGGACATCCCAGTTGTACACCAAACTCTTGAACTGACTGCATTGTACGCAGACTAATGTGATTCAAAATGATCTATGTCAGAGGATTAAAACTGATTATATAAAATCAAATAAACCTGCTACACAGCACGTACAATCTTTCTTCCTGTGTCATCCGGTATATCAAATGTAAATGGTTCCATGAATCTTTAAGCTTGTAAGTTTTATTTCTAAGACAAACAATAAATCTAGAGCTTAGCTGGGCATCGCCCTCTTAGCCCAAATGCAACCAAGGAGGCTTCATGTGTCATCTGTGCCAGTCGTGGTCATGCATCAGTTCAAAATGTCCGACGCAGTGTCAGCGCAGTGTGTGAGGATTTGAGCTTGACATGCTAATGTCATGCCCTATGCTTTACTGAAGGAGGAGGTGGTGTCATGAGCAACAGACATAAGACATACAACTGTACAAATACTGTAGTCAGCATGAGTCCGTCACAGAGGTGGGAACAATTCATAAAAATGTAACTTAATTAACTGTTAATATCTTAACAAACTTTGATAAAAGTTCATATGTTAACATAATCTAAAATTAATTTAAAAACCTGGTCATGGTCCAACAGCCCATTATCTGTGTTCACTCCACCAGTGCATCTAGATGTATGTAACTTCATGTACTAGCTTTTCAAAATAAAAGCACCTAGGGCAAAAAATCTATTTTATTTCAGAGTCAGTAAGACCTGATATGACAGTTGTATGCTTTAACCTTTAAGTTCTTAAGCCATATTTATGCAGCTTTGAGGAGAAGGATGTTGATTTTGATTTGACTGATTCCTGATCTAGAAAGTGTTTTAACATTTAAGGCAAAGGCAGTAATTTGCAGTTAAAGCCAATGGTTGAAACTTCTGAATGGATTTTTATCTAATGTTTCTATCTGCTGCAGAAGCAGAGAAATTCAGAGTAAGGCAAACGTTAAAATTCTGTGCAGTTTTTCAGTGAACTCGTCATCTTCAGAGGGTGTTTTTATGGTGCATATTGGTCTAAATGGGTTAAAAAATCTCCTTTAAAGTATGAAAGGCAGCATGGTCCTGCTCAGGTTGTCCACAATCAATTTCACTATGTCATAGGGCTGCTCGATTGTGGCAACAATCACAATCATGATTAGTTTAATAGATACTGAGATCATGATTATGAAACACAATTATTCACTGGTTTTAAAACAAACACTACATGCATTCATTGGTCTCATCCACTGTTGACACTTTTCTGAACATTAAAGAACAGGCAATATGTAAAACTATACTTGTAAAATTACAAATACCTCAAAATAATGCTAATAATAATAATAAGCAAAGAAAAAAAAAGTGTGTGACCTGTGGCACAGAAATCTTTTAATCTTGATTACAGAGGTTTCATAATTGTCGAAGGCAGTGATTGTAATTGAGATTAAAACATGATTAATTGCCCAGCTCTACCATATGATAGCAGGCTTTGAATCCCTCTTTTTCTCAGCTGAAAGATTAAACTACGAGTAAATCCAGTCTACATTCGTTTACTAATTAGAAAACTGACCTTAGCTGAAGTTAATGATTTCAGTAACTGTTTTTCAAATGAACTTTCATGTAAAAAATTAATCAAAGGATGACACTCATAATTAACAAGTGATAGATCTGTACCCAGCTCTGGTCCATCAGTGCTGTGATTTATTTTTGCATTTATTTTAACCTAACTATTGTCCCAGATGACTGAGATTTGCAGATTTACAGTTTAAACTGTGCTACAAAAGGTGGGATGTTTATTTTAGTTATCTTTTTCCTTCTTGACTGATGAACGGTAGATAGGTCTAAGTAAACCACAAAAAGAGGAAGTAACTCTCCTGAGTATCAAAGTTGCTCCAAATAACTATTTGACCACAGGCATTATGTATGCCGTGAGTATTCCTCGGTTCTGATACTCATGACACCACTGTCCATCACTCCTCTCTCTTGCATATATCATGTGCTCGTGCCGGTGTGATGCTCTTCGTTTTGACCCTGAACACCCACCTATTAGTGCTCTTCTTCAGGCTCTCGATGTCCAGCTTTCGGAATAGGAAGCCCTCATGGTGTGCGGTGTGTGTTGGTGGCTGGGGGACTGCCGGGCTGCTCTGTGCTGGAGCAGACCTGGACCGCCGTGTGGTCTCTCCTGGTTCTTTGGGTCGAGGTCGCCGCCGAGGTTTCGGTCTGTCCCGAGCTCTCGGCCGGTCGGGACGGGAAGACTTTTCTGGGAGTCCGTTAGGGAGGCGGGGCACCTCGCCACGGGCCTGTGGGTTGGGATGGAAATGACAATATTATTGAGGTTTAAGCAACAGCACTGGCTGTTATAATGTATTTTAAAGTCTCAAGTATTTGATGAAGCCCTGGTATCACCGCACCACTGTTGTTGTTTAATGTAAAGAATATAAAGGATTGAATCTGTATTCAGCAGAGACAAATGTCCATGGGTTTGTCTCTACCATAAATTCTTATTTTGAGTCCCTTTGTCTCTGCCTGGATGGATATATCTCTGGATGTATGTGTGTTTATATATAAATATATATAATTGTATATATGCATATATGTGTATCTATAAAAAGAATAGTTTGGCTTCAGCCTGCTCTATTGTAAAGTGCCTTGAGATAACACTTGTTATGATTGATTGATTGATTGATTGAAAATACTCCTCTTCTGTAATAGACTTTATATATTACTCTCATTGAGACGGTCTATTTGTTTTTTAAAACAAACATAAAACAATACAAACAGCATTTGATTCCACTATAAATGAAAACAAAGATATTCTTTAGATTACATACACATTATATGACACATGTATTTTAGCAGTAACATTAAAAAAAAGCAATATCTGTCTTTTTGGGAGCTATAATGAGCACAACAACCTGCCAACAACAAGTGAGCTCTATTGAGCACCAATGACAATGTGCACCCTGTTTTGAAGCAGCTTTTACTTTAAAATCAAAATAAGACTCTAATTAAACAGCAGATTTGTAGGTTTCTTCAGACAGTCCTGACAAATTCACTGAAATAAGAAATAAATCCCAAGCCATTCTTAAGTACAAAAAGTTAGCCTGCTGTATTTCAGCCCTAAAACTTCAGTCTTTTAAACAAAATCCAAAGTTTAAGGAATAGGAGTGAGAAAAACAGGTTAACAACCAACATATTGACAAAATATATATATGTATGTAGAAATGTATTTTTCAGTCCGAATTAATTACTTTTTATGCTGATTTTTAAGCACTTTAACTAATAAGAAGATTGTCTCATCGTTTTCCACAGACAGCTGCTCTTCATAACTCCATTTTCATGTAAAATAACTTCAAACCACTGTTCCCCTCATGTGAGGAGATGGTGGTCTCTGGTAATTTTCCTTATAAGAACTTCTCACACAGTCTGAAGTCATGTGAGAAGTCAAAAGCTTCAAGTATTCATCCCGATGTCACTACAGATACATGCAAATGATCAAGTCCTGTAGATAAAAAAGAAAAGAAAATATTGGCTAAATTGGTGCTTAGAAGTCTGCTGTTTTTCTGCTTGAGCTAAAATCCATGTAACACAAGAGACTCTAAGTATTTGCAAACAGAGTGCTTGGATGAAATAAACAACAGATGAAGCTCCAGACCTGTGCTGCTTCTCTCTCTTGAAGCTGCTCTACAATTTCTGCCAGAGTGGATCTCTTCTCTCTGCAAAGAAAAATCAAAAGTTGGAGGATTGTTGATCCAGAAATCAGTCTTACTTGTTTCCATGCTGTAAAATTATCTGACAGCAGTGCCTTGAATTAAAGTAGAGAAGTTGTTGCAGATCAGACATATACAATAAACTTTGGTTTGGAAAAGGTTGACAATCACTACACCACTCCTTAGCAGACATCAAAAACTGTCATTAAGTTCTCCAGCTGAGGCAAATGTGGAGAAATATTGTTGACCACAGTCATTTTATCATCCTTTTCCGTCATTCTATCTTGAACGGAGAGGGAATTTCAAAAACTCATCCCTTCACCATCAGCACATTTACCTCTCTCTACCTCTTTGATTTGATCTGATTTTTATTTGTCTCAAACAAGCACAAACATAAAAACAGTATAAAAATGGCACAACTGTGATAAAGTGCAAGTTTGAGAAGGTGCTGAAGGAAGCAAAGCTCATCAAGGTCAGCCCCCCTTACATTATCATACTTTCAAGTTTCATAACACATACATAATCCATAAACCCATACAGTTCAGAAGATTAAAACATGTGACTTTAAAATGAAATAAAACCCTGATTATAAAAGTACAAACTAAAATCATTTCTAAGAGTATAAAATTAGCTGTCCCATTCTTTAGCTGACCAAGAGTGTTTGTTTAAAGATACTTTTAGATTGTTTTAAGTTAATGCACATTTTTATGTCTTCATCTAGTTTCTTCCACAATTTTACAGCAGACATATCCTTGATGGGCTTAATACAGATGAGGCCTAAAGATCCTGCTAGCTGCTAGAAAAGGACCTTTACAAAGTCCTGGCTTCAAAAAAGTGTTCTGAGTTTAAAAACTGAATCTATTGGAACAGACTGAAACTTTTCAATACCGCTCTGAAAGAAACTGTTAGAAAAAAAAAGCTGGGGTAACTGTAATATTGGGCACACCTTGCTGTTACAGGGTTAAACCCCCTTTTGCTTGAAGAGCTGCCTTAAATCTTCGTTACATATATTCAACAAGATACTGGAGAGGTCCCTCAGAAATTGTTGCTGCTGGTAGTTTCATGGTGTGGAGGATACTTTCTTGGCACACTTTGGGTCGCTCTCTCTCTTTATATATATATATATATATATATGTTAATAAATATAAGGCATCTGTAATAATCTGTGTAAATAATGTTAACATGTTTGTTTTGTCCTGTCCTGACTCTTCAGTCATATTTTCTATTTTGTCTGAGGTTCAAACTGCCGTCCTGCGTGGCTGTTGATGTCTTTTTTGTTTATGTTTTTCTGCATCAGTGCATGAAAAATTCTCAGGGGTTTCATTTATCAATTACTCTATTTTTCAGGCATCTGCTGCATTTTCTTAAATTAGTTGGAGGAGTTGAAACTTTTAGGAGATGTAAAACATGCCTCAGGATTAGAATTTAACGGTGACTAAATCAGCAACCAAACAAACTGGAGATTGAAGTCTCACCCTCCTCCTGAGCGTCTGTCTGAATGCTCCCTTCCCGTGTCGTGCTCACTGGATTCCTGCCTCTCCAGCCGGTGCCGGTCTCTTTCTCTCCGACGGCCCTCATGGCCTCCATGACCCTCCTGCTCGCTGGACGTTTGTCTCTCCAGTGTCCGTCTCTCTCGTCTCTCTGCGTGTTCCCTCCACACCTCCTGAGGCAGCTCGTCCCTGCGTGCCTGGATCAGCTGCTCGCTGGACAGCTGCCTCTCTATCCTGTGGTCTCTGTGGTAGGTGTGGGTCTGGACCTGGGGCTCAGCGTGGCCTAATGGGTCAGTCCTGGACCCCCGGGGCCCCCTGGTGGGTTCGCTGTGCAGACGCTCCCTGCCAGGCTCTTGTAGCACCACCTCAGCCATCACAGCCACCTCTGCCCTCTCTGTCCCGATCTCCCCCATCATTATGTCCCGCTCTCTCCCCCTCTCCCTCGCTTTCTCCAGCCGACTGGCGACGAGCAGTGGAGTCACTGCGTCATCCAAGTGTTTGATTTTTGGCTGCCGCAGATACGGGGATGTTTTTACCTCCAGAGCCCTTGCTGCCTGTGCCGGCTGGAGGTGAGTCATTGCCTTTGTCGCCTGCTCTTTTACTGCATTTGCACTTTCCCGTGCCTGGTTGGCTGAAATCAACATGGCTGCCGTGGCGATGGAGGCAATGGAGGAAGGTGAAGGCTGGCCAAGTCCTGCAGCCACACCCACCACCGCTCCGTGCCGCGCCTCCAAAGTGTGGCGGTAGCTCGAGCCGTTCATCACAGGGGTGTAGTTAGCGACTGTGGACCCTAGTCGGCGAGCCACAGACGAAGGAGAGGGGGTTGGTGTTGCAGGCGAGGGTGAGGGCGGAGAGCTGGCTTCGTTCTGCTCATAGATGGTCTGTCTTGCGACGGGGGAGATTGGGAGGCGGGGGAGTGTGGATGGTATGGCATCTTGGGGGTCCAGGAAGACTTTACGACCCAGCAGAGGGGTCGGGGGTAGTTTACTTTGCTCTGCCTTCAACTTTTCTACCTGAGGAGGGAAAAAGAAACAGCTTCACAAATAAATAAACATCAGGAAGGTCTTTAAAGTGTTAATGATGCTGAATATTTGGATGTAAAACTTCTTCAATATTGGGAATCATTTGAGTCACAAAGTCTCGAGGTGCCCTCAGGGACATTTTAAACGTAGCACAAGGTACCACCACATAACTTAAAACAAATAGCTATTTTTCAATTTGATGTTTTGCGTGTATATCACACTTAATAATTACAAAAATAACAAATGTAGCATGTGCATCAAATTTTAAAACCACCAGTTTTTTCCTAAATTTTGACCTGCATGAGGTCAAAGTTTACAGTGATACTGACCTGTCACTACTCGTATTAGCCAGAGCCCTTATATTTTACTTGTACAAAAAAATCACAACACTGTGACTGTTTTAGTCACAGTGATGTTTGATAGAGAGATAAATAATTCATAATAAAGTATATTGTTCTAAAATAATTTAATAATCTTTGGTGATAGTTATTATAAGGAATCATTAAAAGTGAAAAAGTGAACATACATTGTCGTTTGTAGCTTATCAAATGCATTATATCTACGATTTTTTTATTACTTCAGGACATAAAATCAAGGCAGTAGCCATCCACACTACTCGTCATCTTTAGGGTAGCTATCGGGCTCAAAAAGGTTGGTGACCCCTGCTTTAGAGCAAACGGCTGACTAAATCTGTCCAATCCCCTCCTACTGACACCGGTAACAATGATGATGGAGTACCGTGGTGAGGCGTCGCAGTGAGCTGAAGCGCTCCTCCCAGGTGGCGGCTGCTTTGCGGAAGGCTTCATGTCGTCGAATCAGCTGCTCCACCTCGTCTACACTCCCGCCCAGCTCGTTGCTGTTGATGAACGGTTCCTGAGCGGTCAGCCATGCCTCTGCCACCACCGCCTCCTGGGCAAACTGATGAACCTCCAACACTGCAGGGAGACCAGGACAGGAAATAGATCGTAGTCTTCTGCTATTCTCATGCATCCATGTGTACATATAAGAAAGATGACAGGCCTGTGAGTGTGTTTGTGGAGGAACTCACATTGTTGTAGGGCTTCCCAGTGCTTGTCCCATTTCTCAGACAGCTCATGCTGCTTAGCTATAACCTTTTCAAGCTTCTCCTTGATCTGAAAACCAAATACCAATCATCAGTCCCATATTAATACAGATGTTAGACCTACATCATTTAGGAAGGAACTCAAATCTCTGCCACAGTGTTAATTTTGTTGACTTTTTTCGTCATAGTTTTCATCAACAACCATTTCTCCCCTGATGAAAACTAGACTATAACTAACAAAAACAAGTGCTCATGGACAAAAACTAAAACTAAATTAACTGACATTTTCACCAACAAATAAAAACTAGAATAAAATGTTTGGCAGAGACTTAATCCAATCAGACCTAATTTGGTCATGTAGAAAGTAGAGACAAGTTAGGAATATATCCAATCACAGCTACTTTGGTTGTATGGAAAGGTTGGATGAGTTAAGAGGGACATCCAATCACAGCTGCCTTAGCTTCGTGGTGGTGCGATAAGTTGGGGAGTGATTCAATCAGAGCTACTGATATATTCACATAGATAGTTAGTTGACTAAATTTACAGGAGATTTCATCGACTAAAATGTTGTGAAATTTCATCAACTAAAACTAGACTCAAATCAAAACAATTTAGATTGCTAAATTAAGACTAAAACTAAAATATATTTTAGGCAAAAGACTATAAAACTAAATTAAAAAGTGCTGTCAGAATTAACACTGCTCTGCGAGAACTTCTTACACCATCCTTGGGATTATAAACTGGTGTTCAAAGGCTTTAGAAGCCCATTGACTCTAAGTTGTAGGAGATAATTTCATACCTTTGTACAATATTATAAACACCGCTTCACTGCTTTTAGATTTCTTATAGATTTTAACATTCACCTAATGTTAGATTGATTGTCTTTTAATTTACCTCTTCAGCTGCTGGGTTTCTCGCAGCCAGCAGGGTTTTTCCCATCTCGATACACTCAAGAGTGCTCCGACTGCGAGCCTCTACTTCGCTCTTCAGACTCTGGTGGTAATTCATCAGCACTTCAACTGAAGACACGTCCCTGCAAAGACCAACAGAGCTTGCAGACTCAGAGTCCATAAATACACTGCCTTAATAATGTACAAGTCAGCCTAAAATAGCATTGATCATATGCAGAGAATTTAACAAACAACATCTTAATTGGTTTGTTTCTTACAGACAATCTTCAGAGGTAAATACCTTTACTTACACAGGCAAAATCAATATCAACTTCAAAGTGCTTTTTATCAGGATTTAATAATGCCACTTCCCCAGATACTATCCTTTAGAGAGCTTAAATTTGCTCCAGGTGTGTTATTTTCCCTTTGTTCAGATAAAAATCACCCAGAAAACATCAGAGTTTTGTGTACAGGGGGTTTGAATAATCCATTGAGAGATGCTCTGGTTTCTATTTGTTGTTCAGTTGTAGTTTGGAGCTTCATGTAAACATTAAATGCAGGAGTAACATGATTTGATCCAATGACAATCCAGTACCTGTCTTATAACAGTGATGTTTCTGTTATCTTTAGACATAAATCTGGAAGAGGAAGGTGACAATCACGTAAAGATCAAACATTTGAACTTGAGTGTGACAGTGATTTTTGAGCAAAATGCAGCTGAAATGGTTGATCCGAAGGTTTTTTCATAAAAATCAAAAAGTTCTTTTTTTTCTTGTCTTGATGACAAACCTAAAATGCTTGTATGTTAATTTTCCACCAGTTGTCAGGTAGCTAATGTATCTCAGGATCACCTGAATTAGACTGGGTTGCAACATTTCAGTCTTTCTTTGCTGAAAAATGTTTTGATACCTTTCACAATTTTAGAGCAGAACTATTTAACAGTGTATTTACTAGTGTGATATTTAATGTCTACAGCCTACATTTTCTGATAATATCCGTTATATCAACCAATTTTTCATCCAAAATGAAACAAACCTTTCATTACCATAAAGATCAAATTACACACGATAAAAGTAGCATATAGTTTGACTGAAAAATAAACATAAAAAAAACTTACATTTATTAACAATTTGCATTCTCTTATGCAAGCTCTTAGTACTATATAACATATCACCTTGGTTTGACACTGAGGTTGAGATTATAAGCTCCTCTTTCTGTTGAGTACCTGGGCTTCTCTCCCGTCCCTATCTGACAGATGATTGAGTCCATCCAAATGATCTGATCTCGGACCAAGCCAAAGAACCTCAGCTTGTCCGTCTCAGTGGTGATCTTAACTCGACACTCCTCGCAGGACGTGAGCAGCTCTTTCCAGTACTGCATCACTTCATGCTCACGGAAAGCGATGGCTTCAGCTTTCTCGCCCGCGTACACTGTTCTCAGCTGAGCTGCACTCTCTTGAAGCTGACGCACCTGGAAAAGGTGGAGGGCAGATTTTAGAAATATGAGACCTAAGCAAGAAAGAAACAAACAATAAAACATTTCAAAAGGAGCTGCACGAAACACAGCTGCTCTGACAGCTGTGTTTGTTCTGGGCCAAATAGTACAAGTCGTCACAGAGCAGCTGTGATTATGCATTATTCTTACCTAAAATGGAGGACGGCCTTTTGTTCACCAGGTGCATCACAGATATGACATCCAAAAACTTACCTTTTAAGAATCTGAGAGTTTTGCCACTGAGGAATAAACTAAAATATCTATAAAATATACTTATTTTAATTTTTATCAAATTTAATCAAAACAAAGCATGTCAGTAAATGTTCAATAAAGCAGAGGGCAAAGTGCAGGCAGGGGAAGGCAAATGGCAACATGCGGGCCGAATGTGGCTCCATCCTCACTCAGTGCAACATAATAGTGAATTTCAAACATCACTAAATGGTAAACATTGAAAAACATTGAAAAAATCTGCCATAACGGATTTTAACCCTCAGGTTTCAACTTCTGGGCAGAAGCCCAAATGTAATGCAATACAAAAATGTTTATATTCCCATATCAGTCTTTGATAGCTGGTGTTTTATGATAAATTAGGAGATCAAATTGGTTGTATTGCTTTCTATAAAACTTAAATGATAAGTTACATTTTGTGATTTTAAATGCTAATCAAATAAAAATAATCAATCAAATCAACCAAAAAACAAGTCTAACAAGTTTAATTCTGTGTTTAGTGCAATAAATTTAGTCTTACAGTTGCCTCAAAATTAAGAAACTAATATAAGTTATAATACAGTGGAATAAGAGCCAAACATTTATATATTCCCATCCTTAAATTGCCTGTAATTTTGACGGCCTTACTGAAAATGTCCTGCACTTGTAACCTCGCCCTCTTGGTAAGCAAAGTTGTCTTACCCTGAATACTAACACGTGCAAGTTAGTCCATTTTACCAGTGAGTTTAAAAGTCTACTGAGAGAAAAAAAGGCATCCGTGGGGCAATTTTACTGATTTTAAATAAACTCCTCAAACTTCTGTGTGAATAACATTGGAGCTGAAATGGAAGACGTGCACTGGACAGACTGATCATCACAGAGGGAGGTCTTCGTAAGTGGGCTGAGGTCTGTAAATGAGGTTAATTTTTAACATGCTCTCTCGACTTACTTGCGTGACCAGCAGCTGGATGTCCTGTTCAAAGCTGTGCAGGAGTCTCTGCAGGGTGCTGGTGTTGGAAGTGCTGCCCTGACGAGCCCGAACTTCTGGTAGCCTTCGATGTTTGTCCTCAATTTGGGCCAAAACCTAAAAAAACAGAGAACACAGAGTACAGAGGCATTTAACACAAAGTGACCTTAAAACATCTTTCTGTTTTTTCATATTTATTTAAGATTTGAGGTGTTAACCCAGTAAAATAAGTAGTCTGGTTACATGAGTTTTGAAGTGAGTATGATAGCTGATTTTAAAAACTTTACCCTAGTTAAAAACAAATCTGAATTCTGAACAAAAATATAAACGTTAGTCACCAAATTTTGATATTTTTTAGTGCAAACTGACTCTTACACACTGTCTCAATTGCAAAAGCATGATGGTATATATATTTCTTCAATTAAGGCAGTGCTCTGTGTATCTTCCTCTATACTTTCTAATCCCAAACACAGTTCTGGGAGATGTTTGCTTTAGTTCTGATCAAGGTGTCTACCTCAAAAAAGGTGTTTTTTTTCTTGTCTGAAGTTGATTAGTGATGTACAAATGTTGGTTTAATGTTCGGTAAGCATCATGTTGAGTTCTTGCATTAATTGTTCAGCTTAAAACTCAATAAGATGCAGTACCTGAGTATAATTTATATGGCAGCTTCATTAGCTTTGAATATTGGCAGAAACTTCCCCATCTATGTTGGGCATTTGATATCTTAAGACAGAATTTAGTTAGAATTTGTATTTTTTTAAAGTAGTTAACTAATAAGATTGATTGAAAGTGAAGCCATTGTGCCGACTTGTGCTACATAAATGAAGTCTATAGTACTGATAATTATTAGATTATCAAAGATTTGAAAACCTTATCAACTAATACCCCTCAGGTATTAGTTATTTACATATAATGTAAGGTATGTCTGTATCAGTTGTTCCCCTTGAGCGTCTTACCTCTCTGCAGTCAGAGAAAAACTTGTGCAGCTGGTGTGAAGCAGCGAGCATCTGTCCTCGAGTCTCCATCAGCTCCAGTAAATCTGCCCAGGCTTCATTCACTCCGTCCTTCCATTCAGCGATGGTGGCAGCCTCTGAATGGCCGTAGTCAATGAGCTCGTCCACCATCTGGTTCACAGCAGTCACTCGCTCCTGACCCACGCTGCCCGTCTCTGATGCAAACTCGGTGAACTTCTCCTGCAGGACCTGACGGTGTGATGAGGGCAAAATAAAGAAGGTGAAGAGTTAAAAAGAAAATATGTGAGACGAAAGAACGTTTTTGAATGTTGTATTAGCATTCTTCATTCTCCACGTGTTTTTAGATAAGATACCTGTGTAGAAAACATTTCTGAGTTTGTTTATCAGCGACTTGAACACAATTACATTTATATTTAAGTCGGGCTGTCACTGGTTTAAATGTAATAATTGGGATAAGTTTCTGGATTTTGATGGATGATCATAATTACTTGCTCTTTTATTATCTAGTTTTAAAAGTATATATTTTGCATTTCAAAACAACTATTTTAGGTCCAGAACTGACAATAAGAGGGAATTCCTACCAACTTCCTGATTTAAAAATCAAATAAATGGAAAAAATGTGATTTATACTGACTTCTGTATTAACTAAGTTTTTGCTGCAGTGACCTTGAGGTAGGAGATAGCTTCAAATCTAGTTCTTTAAAACACAGAGTTAAAAACTGTTTTACTTTAAAGTATTTTTTTTTTACTTCTGTGGGTAAAAACCTAATAAAATAAATATTATCTGGTCCATCCAAAGTAACAATATTTGGTTAAAAAGGGCAAAAAACGATGTTGCTCCTAATCAAAAAGTAATTATATGCTAAAAAGAACAGTGAAAAAGAGGAATGTTTAATATCACAAGGTGCAGACTTTTTTTGACTTGTACTCTGAGCTGTCTGCAAGATTTTTAATGGAAGATTAGAAATTCAAAGAAGCAGCGATGTCCTTATTTCACACCACAGAGCTAGGTGAGTAGCAAACAGTTGCTGTTTTGTTACAGTAGTTTAACTAGGATGTGCCAGAAAAGCAAAAAAGCATGTGATTCAAAATAATATTCAATTTTGGACCACATTTACACTGACAGTCCTAATTTAAAGCAAGTTGTGTAACATCTTACAATAGAAGCATCGTGGCACATGAAGGAAATGTTGCACCATCTGCTGACACACTTACAGTCACATGCTCAAAGTCTTGACCGAGTTCGGGCGAGCTGGCGATCACCTCCCTCTGTGCGATCCACTGCTCCAGCTCGTCCACCTCCCTGTTGAGCTGGAAGAGCCAGTACTGCTGCTCCAGACGGCTCTTCCTCTCCTCCACCAGGTCCTTCAGAGACACGTACAGGCGGTCGATCTGGGACTGACGCTTGCTGATGTGCTCACTGTGGAATAAGAACAGATAGTAGGTTAGGAGAGGAGGAACAAAACCCAGTGAGTAAAGAAGCTTTTATGTTTGTGTAACACAGACATGATGAAGGCTTCAGACAAGAAAATGGAGAGAGGGTTTGCGTTTGATAAAGGATAAGCCATGTACAACCTCTTTTAACACTTTGGACCTCTTCCAGTACGATCTGGACCCCCAATTTCCCCCAAACTGCAGGAGCTCTTCTCAGATGTGGCCTGAATTTAAGGCTCAAAACACTCAAAGAGATTTTTCCCCATATTTACTCACTAAACAAAACTGTGTGGGACTGAAACCTGCTGTTGACCTGTTCAGCTGTCCTACAGCCCAATCACTTCAAGATCCGCAAGAAAAGCTCCTCTGCATAAAACTGCATCGGTTATTGTAGGACTATAGTCATTTTGTAAACATGAACCAGTTTTGTTTTAAGCACTAAACTGAACTGAATTGAACCTTCAGTTAATTAGACCATGGAGACACAGATCAGTTAATTAAACATAAATGTTTCCATTTTTAAAAAAGACAAACACTTTATATGCAATAATTTAGTGGTTTGACAAAACAAAAAACAAAATGAAAACAAAACAATAACAAACAACCAACAAAACAAAGTAGTCATGCTTCAGTTTAGTGCAATACCTCCTGTTTTATCCATATATGTACTGAAAATTATATTTTTATACATTATTTTAAATTTCTACAGGTTTGAGCATTGCTTTAGATCCTGTTGTAACCCATGCCATCACTGGACACCACACGTGACCTATGAATTCTAAAATTAAAAT
Organism: Cetoscarus ocellatus; assembly: GCA_037902135.1. NCBI lineage: Eukaryota > Metazoa > Chordata > Actinopteri > Labriformes > Labridae > Cetoscarus > Cetoscarus ocellatus. The sequence continues at coordinate 47,679 of JBAMNC010000195.1, forward strand.
TTCTCCTTCAATTATAATCCCCATCTCGATATCTTAAAAGTTTTTGAATTGTAGGAGGTAACAAGTTATTCTTGGCCCTGTACATTATTTGTGCTGTGTGCAGTTTAAAAACATCCATGAATTTTATTAGTTTTTACCTTAAAAATATTAAGCATCTCTCCAAGTAACCCCATTCATTTTTTCATTGACTGACAATGACCTCTCTAAAAATACAACCTTTCATGGTCCAACCACAGCTATAATCTTGTGGTCAGATGGAGAAGAGGACTCTTTATTCATTCCAGAAGACAGAGAAACCTAGCTGACCGATCTCTGTGTTTACATGCTCACCAGTCTGGATGCCCCATCTCCAGCAGCTGCCGACACTGCTGTGATAGCAGACCGATGGTCTCAGCGTAGTCCTCAATAGTCTGCTCCAGGACCAAGTGTTTCTTCAAAAGCTGCAGGGTGCTTGGCTCATCCTGGAGGGAGGAGGGGGTAACAGACATAAGGAGAAGTTTTATATTAAAATATAGCCAAAGACCGCTCTTGGCTTGTGTGGATTAAAATGTAGGTCACTCAGTGCGTTTGCATGTAGTTAGAGAAAGATGGATTAATGTGCCAGTCTGACTTACTCAACATGTAAAATAAATAAAACGGCACTAAATAAAATATCAATAACTCTAACTAATATTGCTAGATAATGCAGCAGGAGCTCCACTTAATCTTGCATGTATACATCACGATCAAAGATAAGGAGGACTTCTTGTTCTGCACATGCTCCACAGCCTCTACATCAGGCTGTGACGCAAAATACAAACAGCACTGGACGCCGAGCAAAGCAGAAGCTGCTGCTGTTTTCTGCCTTTGGTTAACACCATAAACTAGGGCAGGGGTCAACGATTACTTTTGAACAAGGGGCAGTTTTTTTCTTGACCTATGCCAAGAGGGGCTGATTTTAAAATAAACTGATGTTTTGGTATAATTAACATATTATGAGTTTAATATTTTTTCCTAAATTAAATGTATCTTAGCCTTTACAAGTGAGATCAGCCCGTACCACTGTCTATATCACACATCTTGGCTACTTCATTTTGGGGCTGTCATGTTTTCCATCACTGGGTTTGACTCTAAAACACTTTGTCTGACAGGTGGATTATGTAAAACAGATCGAACTTGAAGTCATTCTGACAAAAAGGTTTCAATTGAAATTGTTGTAGGGGTTTTGTAAAGACTTGCTGGGATGAAAGATATCATTAAAACCACAACAGAATGTCTCCTCTCACATAAACAGATTTGGATAATATTCTGGGGGCCAAACAGGAAGCTCCGAGGGGCCTGATGTGGCCCCATGGGCCACCAGTTGATAATCACAGAACTTGGAGATAGTATGCTTCACATTTGTACCATAAGAAGAGAAAAGGAGATCTTCAAAAGAGCTGTTAATTATTCATCGTTGCAGTTGACTGATTGGCAAGGTCACTACTAGATGAAATCAGAATCAGAAATACTGTGTTAATCCCAGAGTAATAAGTAACATTTATATAGTATATGTTACAAGCTGCAAGTACAAATAGTAACAAGCTAAAGGAGGTGAAATCCCACCTAGGGAGGTGGAATCAGACATACAGTACCTTTGCCAATAACTGTCTTCTCCGCAATCCTCATTAAGCTACCCTAATTAAGCTTGGACTGTTGTGCATGTAAACACTCTGAATGTAAAGAGGCCAGAACTTTTCTCAGATCAGATTCAACAGAAATGAACATTAGAGCTTTCCCAGTGACCGGTGGCATCAGATAATAAGCAGCATGTTAGGTTCATATCTCTATCACACACCTTCCCCTTCTCCTCGTTCATCATGTGCAGCTCCTGCTCGCTCAGCCAGGCCTCCACCTCAGCTGTGTCAAAGTAGTACTGTTGGGCCTGGTACATGGCGTCAAGAACCAGCTGCCTCCTCTCGGTCTCGGCCCAGAGCAGAGCCCACAGCTGGGCCAGCTGGTCTTGGCCCGCCCTGACACAGTCGGCCTCTGGGCTGCGTATGGACGCGATGATCCCCGCCCTCTCCAGCACGTCCTCCATCCTGCTCCTGTGGCCCTGCAGCTCCCTCTGAAGTGTCTGGGATAGAAGGAGAGGATGACAGAAGGAGGAGATTACTCCTTAAATATTTCCTCTGCTGATTGAAAAAAACGACTAAACAAATACATAAATAAGACTAAAAATTAATTTTTTAAGTCACCAGCTTTTCTGCTTCTCTTACCTGGTTCTTCTTCATGAGCTGCTGCACCTCCTGCAGAGTAGAGCCGTGCTCCTGACACATGGCCAGCGGGAGGCGCTCCTGGACCCACAACTACAACCACAACAAAAGGACAGGCAGTGATAAGAAATCATATTTCCTGGAGTTTCTCATGGACTGTATCGTAGCTGCTGTGTATCTATGTTGTCTTACAGTCATTTTTTTAATGTCTTTAAAGATGGGCTACAAAAGTTTGGGTTTTCAGTTTTTAAAGCATTTAGATAGTTCAGATAAAATAAATAAAACTGCGAGACCTTCTCTCTCTTTTGGGGTCAAAATGTAAAAAATAAACAGATTTATGATCAGCTCTCAGGAGGCCAGATTCAAATGGTGTGTTTTTAATTATTCAAGTAAACAAACTGACTGCTTTTGGGAACAACAGTGTTGTGAGTCTTTTTGACCCGCATCTTAAGATTTTTCATGGCTTAGCACCTGAACAATTGATGTGCATGTGTTGTCTGACACCTTGATATCTCGAGAGCAGGACAAATAACCTAGTTGAGTTTTTATTTTCATTTTAGTTTTCATTAACACAACCAAAAAAACAAACAGGGGTTGTCCAGTAGATCACTCTACCATCAATCAGAGGGTCAAGAATTCAAGCCCAGCAAAAGCTGTCACATGTCGATGTGTCCTTGGGCAAGAGTCTTAAGCCCAAGTTGCTCCCATTGTGGTGTGTAAATAAAGAGGAAAGCACGTGGATGTGTTTGTAATACTGACGGATGTCTTTTATAGAAATTTAAACCATTAGTGAGTGAATGGGTGAGACTGTCTAGATGTAACCTGTGGAGTAAAAGCACTTTGAGAGGTCAGAAAGACCAGAAAAGTGCTTTTCAAGCTCAAGTCCATGGACCATTAAAATGAGAATAAAGTGACCATGTTGTGCTTCTTTTCCTCATAGGCTTCTCTACGTGTGGCAAATGTTTCTGTGTTTGCTGTTATATTTTGTGTACGTCAACCACATTATTTATTAATTTCAATGTAATAACTGTTTCTGTTTATTTTACAATTTCATATGCATATATGTTTTTTTAACTATTTACTTTCATTTATTGCTTGTTTTACAAAGTAATCAGCATGTGTGTGCCTTTGGAGAGTTAATATTTAAAAAATGAATGTGATGCAGGTATTGTAAAATCAAAGAATAATCATGTTAAGTACCTATGATTTTAGATTATTGTGAAAGTGTTTTCTTCCATAATTAAGCATTGCTAAAAAAAAAAAAAGAGCTTTCTTTAGGATAAGGTATAACACTTACAATCTCATCTTCGAGGTCTCGTCCAACTTGGTGAACCTCTTTCGACGCCAGCAGGATGCGCCGTCTCTCCTTCAGCGGCTCGATCAGACGCACCATCCTGGCCTCCACAGCTGCCTGCCGCTCCGCCACAGTCTCCTTGACCTGCGTGAGCTGTGGGATGGTGGCCACCTGCCCCTGGAGCTGACCCACCTCCTTATACCATTCCTCCATCTGCGTCTCCATGGTCTGATGGAGAAGAGAAGGAGGACAAGGAGGGGTAGTGGAGCAAAATTTTACACAGACCAAGGAGAAGAGGTTAAATTGTTTAGGAGAAGAATTCAAGCAGTCGAGTGAAAGGAGAGGAAACTGCCATGAGAGAGAGATAAAGATAGACGGACCAGAGAGAAAGGCAAAAAAAAACAGATTTGTTTTTGTTTAGGGTCTGTGATGATGGAGCGTTCATGTTAGAATAATATTGGTCTGCCTTATTTTGGAAACAGATTAAAGAGAACTGTTGATACAGACTAAAATGCCCAAACACACAGAGAAATATTAGATGTGTAATTTACAACCATATCATCACAAAATATCTGATTAATTTCTGAAAATGTCAAACTTAAAACAAAATTATGAGGAAAAAACACTGCATGTAGGGTTTTGTAAGAGCAGCAGGCAGCAGTATTGGTTGCTTTTGATATCTGAGATTTAAGCAGGTCGAGTAAAGAAAGAGGCAGAACAATGAACCAGACGTGACTGCAAAAGCTGCTATTTCTTTCAGTCAATCTATTCAAATACACTGACTGTAAGAAAGCACAAATAAAAAAGATATACCAATAAAGAACTGATCATATCTTGAAGAAAAGTGATAATAAATGAAGACATGAAGTGTAGAGTTTACTGTACCCCTTGCCAGGATGGATGCTGATAGTGGAGTTGGGTTTGGAGTTAGGATGGAGTGGTAAAGCAGAACTAATGGCAGCCTGTTAAAGGAAGCTGTAAGCTGCATGCTGTGGGAGAGGACAGTGAGACATGTCGGATGAAATGATGAAGAAATAAAAGAGTGAATCTGTCCGTCAACCTCAGTCAATTGTTTCCTACATTAAGAATCTGACTTCAGAGCAGACCTGAAGGAGCTGAGTGCAGAAACAGGGCCTGTGCTGATGTGATGTGAAGTCAAAACTTAAGTCTGATTTTATTACCAAATTTAAAACTGTATATTTCTCTACTAAAACGCTGTTGGAATGACTTTGAAAATGTCATGCAATGTAGTTTGAAAATGTAACAGTCACAAAACTTTAAGTAAAATACAAAGGCAGTGTGATGTATTCACAGAATGATCAATGAAATGCCCGTCTGATTGATTTACTGCTCTGTGGTAATTGGTCAGTTCAGCACTACTTGGTGCCGTGTTGTCAACAACTCTGCATTCATTCTACCTTCTATACTCTGCACTGGACTTTATTCTGTGAGCCAGAAGGCTTACACTGACCACAAAACGTAGTTACTGGCTACAATAACATGGAGAAAAGGAGAAGTCCTAATGCTGCAGACTTTTTGTCTTGTTCATAGAAGGGCTCTATGATGCATACAAGGACATATTAAACTCCAAAAAGCATCATATCGGCTTCTTGAAAAAAAGTTTTTCTTTTTGCACATTTGATCTTTAATTTTTGTTAATAACAATCATTAATTTAAAGTAGTTTGTTTTCTCCAAAACTCCTGTTGGAAGATTAGTGGGAGGATTTAGACAAGATAAAGTGTTTCTTATGGCAACACTCACTGTTCCACAAATATTCATGTGAACATGCACATCTATCTATCTATCTATGTATCTATCTATCTATCTATCTATCTATCTGTCTATCTATCTATCTATCTGTCTGTCTATCTATCTATCTGTCTGTCTATCTGTCTGTCTATCTGTGTTAAAGTTTCAAAGTCAGTTGAAGATCTGATGAAGGGGCTAATATGACTTTATTTATTATCAGCTCTTGCACTCAGCTCCTGAGTAGTTGATAAAAAGTTTCATCTAAAATTGCATGAATTAAAAAAAATACTTTTTACATCATTACTACAGACAGTGAATTAAATTTAAAGTCTATTTATTTGTTAAATTTCTATTTATGCTCGATCAGATCAGTGAATGTTGTTTTGTTTCTTTGCCAAAAAGTTAAATGTAATTTTTTTTTCTTCAACAGTAGAAGGTCTTTCTTGATTGTTAATGTTCTGTCACAACACAACTGAATATTATTCACTTATTTATCTAACATCTTAAGTCATTATCATGGCACATAACCCTACTTTCTCGTCTACCCTTACTCTGCTGAAGACATTAATCTTGAGAATGAAAGCTCGGTGTGTGGGAAACCTGTGCAGCCAGAGCGAGAAGAGTTTAACAGCTCTCTTCACACTCCTCAGTCATCCTGCTACTATATTTATACGTGTGGAATAAGCTATGAAGAATGAATGTTTGATAAAACACATAAAATTACAAATTAAAGACATGCTTTAAAAGTAAAACAAATATCACATTAAGGTGGCAAAATTAAAACCATACAGCAAAGATTAAACTCAGCAAGGAAGCTTCAGCCACTAAAACACAAACTTGTCAGATGAATAAAACCATAATATTCAACACAAATCTTTTTGTTACTAAAATACACGTCTCTATTCAACAAAGAGAGAGAAAAATATTATGAAGAAACTCTTGTGAGGCTCACAGGGTTGGTGGGGATGCTGAAATCATCATAGTATTTCGAAAAATCTAAACTAAGAATAATGTAAATGTTTAAGTTACAGACGGTGAAGCTGCTAAAAATGAGACAAAGAGCTGAACAGAAAGTGTTGCAGGCTCACAGTGAGAAATGCTACTGTTAGTCATTTCCAAACATGATGTTTCGATCAATTATTAATGAGATGAGGTCATTGCTGTGTGGCCATGAAAACGTAAACAGTGAATCATTCTGCAAATGTGGAACACGAGGAGTAAAGACGCAGAAATACAGGAGCACTTTTAACATAAACTGAAAAAGGACAAAACAAACAAACCTGAACAAACTTCAGCTCCTAAATGTTACACCTGTATCCCAGAGAAGAAGCCAAAGAGTCTGCAAGACTTTTACAAACTGAGTGCGAGGCTCATAAAAACAAACAATAATGAACATCATTTAAGCATTATATTAAAACAGAAAAAAACATTGAGCTTCATTTTTATTGGCTGAAAAATTCTCCACAGCACATAAGAATATTAAAAAAAATTATTAAATAAAATTCAGACCAAAGATTAATGATGAGACAGGTAAAAATGTGCAACAGGACTGCTCGACTTTACTTGGTTGTTTTGGTTTTCCATCGGGGATCGTGCTTAGTACCTGGCTCAGTTTTTCCTATCACCTCCAGCAGGGCTCTGAGTGAGCAGAGCCAAGACTAAATGTGATGTAGAGTCATTGCTGATCTCAATGGTCAGAGCATTGCTCCGAGTTAGTGGTGTCAGATTTACCTAAATGAAAACATCTCCCGCTGTCGGCTCTGGGATGCTGTATGACCTCCCATACTCTCCTACTTTTGCTGCTTAGGAACAAAATTAATCTCCTCACTGTGACAAAAAGGTGAAAGTTCTGATTTTTGTGATATTATTTATCAGACAAATACTGTTTTAAGTAGCTGTTTAAAAAAAACAGAACGTGAAGTTTGATTGAAATAAAGGCTCTAATCTTGATTACTCCCTGATCACATCCCCACGAGTATTAGGCCAAGTACAATGAAACTTAATATTCTGAAATTCTACATACCTGTAGTTTTTTCAGCTGCTTGTTGACAGAGGTGAGGTCCTGTCCCTGGTCCACATAGATCAGTTGACCCTCCAGCTGGCCCAGTCTCTGGTCGAGACTGTCATAGCTCTGGACCAGCAGGTCAGCCTTGTTGGCCTCAAAGAGCTGACGGGCTTTAGCCTGGGTGGTGCTCTCCAGATCCTGCCAGCACTCCCTGATCTCCTCAAGCTTCCTCCGGACTACGGGGCTGAGCTCTGGCTTCTCCTGGATCAGCTGCTGGCCCTCCTGGACGGAGAGGACAGAAACAACACAGTCAGACATGGATCTTTTCATTTTTCAATAAGGACTAAATATCAGTATGCTTACATGGACTTCAGTATCCTGGTTTTCTAAGTCTTTAACTTTTTCTTTTAAACATCATTTTACTTCTTTAGAAATCAGATATGCCCTGGTGCTAATTTGGAGATACACAGTTTTTATCCCAGAAGAACTTGGAGGGAAAATGGAAGACTTGGCATGTGAAGACTTTTTGTAGACACGTGACAACGATGACCTAATTTTTCAGAGCCACAAAAGAAACAAAGTTAAGTAAGATAAAATAATCAAATTAAGAAACCAAACCATCAGTGACTCTGACATGAATCACAAACACAGACATGAGTAAAGTTCGCAGAGGCTGGGATGTTTTTTGACACACAGACATGACATTGAAACTTACAGAGGCCTCAATGCCGTACTTACTGTACTTACAGCTCTTTAATTAAAAGTTTCAGTTCAGGCACGTTTTTGACCAAAAGCTTCACCAAGAGGCATTAATTAGTTCTCTTTCTGTTACTGACAGCCCTTGTTTAAAAGGGACATACTGGAGCATGCTAACATTAGCTTTAACTCATCCAAAGTGTCTGCTGGTTGCAAATGAGACTTTGCTGGAGTATACATTTCATAAAATGATTAGTAGGTATCTAATGACATTTAAAGACTTGTTAGAGCAGGTTTCTGCACAGTTTATCCCAGGGACAAACTGGTTTGCATCCCTTACCCTGGAGGATGTGCTCCCTTACACCTTTAAACTTCATTGCATGTAAACCTCTATGAATGACGCAGAGCTGACGTTGCTGGTGGTGCAGAAGAGTCATCAGGAGTGATGAATGGCCAAGTGCCGACCCAGCATGTGCTACCAAACCTGACTTGTCTTACAGTTCACTTAAACATCATATTTAGGTTGTTGCATATAAAAAGACAAAGCATTTAACCAAGAAGTTGGCTAAATATTTTTGACATATCACCAGGGGAAAAAGCACTGCACTATCATTTTTCCCAATATCATTCAGCCCGAGTTTGTGGTTAAAAGGCCATGAGACATGTTGAGTATTTACAGTTATTCATTGCTCTCATTGCTGGAAATAAGGGGACACACCACATCTGAAATGTAATGTTTGTGTGTAACAGTGCTAATCAATGAAACATCCACAGTGGTCTAATCATTCTCTGACTTAACAAATTCCACAGCGTTAGTTGTAAAAAATGAACATAGCAGGTGCTTTATAAATAAACTGCAGTGATCAGAAACCAGGACGCTGGTTTTCATCAAGAGACATGAGCAGAACTAAAACCAGAATAAAGGTCACATCATGAAGTCCATTTTAATGCCCTCAGTCACATAAACACTGTACACTGTTACTGTTCAGTAGAAAACAGAGATTCTCAAATGTCTAAATCCAGAACTTCAGATGGAAATTCAAGCAAAACACACTCCAGATTTTACAAGCCAAATCAAACTGGTCATAATAAACACACCCTGCTTCATTATCAGCTTATTTAGTAGGATAACTGCAGGGTTAATCAGTGAATCTTTGCCTCTACAGGACACCAGGGATTTATTAACATAGATTTATTATCTTTAAGCATATATTTGTTTCATGTTAATCACTTCGTTCTCATTATCATGCAAATGGGCTCCAAAATATTCTCCTAAATCTAATCAGATCATCTGCACTGATTAAATAAACTCAAAATATTCAGGCAACACAGACGTAGATAATGCTTTCTCACAGCTATTAATTCAAAAATATCACTAAAAGTCAAACTAAAAAGGAAAACAATAAGTATATAAAATTAACCAAAGCTTAAAACAGCACACAATGGGAGCTGTTTTTGCAGAGTGGGTAGAAACCATGTGTATAACATAAATACATACAAGTGCCCTCGGCAGCCGACCTGGGTTCAACACCTGCCTGCCGTCCGTTTGCCACGAGCCCTCCCCTGATCTCTCCCATTTCTAAAGTCTGTGCACTATGTTTACACTGTTATTAAAGGCCTAAATGCCCCAAAAACGTCTTCAAAAGCAACAGAAAAACCCAACAGAATGACTCTGATATAATGTTTAGATTTACATTTCATCAGTTTTCAGAAGATTCAGCTGATAAACATTTAATCAAATGATAAGTTGAAATTATTCTTATTTGATCCATAATTATTTTTAGAGAATGATAAATAGTCCATGATTTGTTCACAATGTCACACAAAAAAACTCACAACAGAAACGCATTTTGTCAAAAATAAACAAAACTCCCTTTTTGTAAATGCATGGTTGTAACATTCATGGGTTAATTAAACATTTTTACCTGATTAATTGAAAACTATGAAGAGAAAAGAGCTGCAACAATCAGCCATTTAAGTCATTGATCTAAAACAGAAAATGAGTTTTGATAATCAAGTAAATGAAGCACATTTTAAGCTAAAAAAAGAAAAAAATATTTTTCAATCTATTTTGATTTACAGGAGTCACAAACAAAAAAATCTGAGTTTTAGACAGTTGATTATACAATAGAATACTTGTAGCAGTTCACTTTAAACCTTTCAGACCTTTTTAGGGCCAAAACATAAAAATTAAAATCAATGTTTCTCCCTGTTGTGTCAGAGCTTCTCATTTGATCCTTAATGCCCCCGAGCCCCCAAAAATGTATTGTAGTGCCTCTTGTTGACCAATTATGTCCCTGTTTTTTGTTTAACCTCAAAGTTAAACTACTCTGGTCTTAGATTTTCTTCAGCTGCTCCTTTAATCTTTAATCTGGAGTTTGTGAATGATGAAAATGCATCATGTTTGCACTTCAGCCAAAAGATTCTGACCCCAAAGAGCTCAGTGAGAGTCGGCTGATGCAGATGTTACTCTGATGTTCATGTAAACCTCAGGCTGAACTTTTCCTCCTGGTCCTCACCTTCTTCTCCTCTCTACTTAACTGTGCTCGTACTAGATTGTTTTGTTTTTTGCAAGTCATTACAAACTTACTTTGCTATAAAAATGTCCCTAAATATCTTTTATTAGGCATTAAACTAAAATATGTAGTGTTAATAAAAACTTTTTTTTTTAAATGGTAGGTGTAATGTATTTGTGCTTTAAAAACTTGTAAACACTTTCTTTTAATGCATTAAAAAGAAGCTTAAATTGGCTTTAGTTGTGTGTCATTAAATTATATTAATGTTGGTATAATCATTTTTGAAGCTATATATTTGCTATTTTTTGTTTATTCATATATTTTTTTTCCTCATTGAGAGTTTATGGGGCCCTCTTGGTAATCAAAGTTGCCCACCCCAACATCTTAGACCTCCTTCACCTAAAAGTGGGACATATTGAGGCACATTATGACCTTAAATTGAAGACTTTTTGAGGATCTGCATGAACCGTGGATTAAATTGTTGCAGATATGTGGATGAATAATGATTTTTTTCAGCTTCTTCTTAAATTTAAGACTTAAAAGATATTTATATAATATCTGAAAGCTGGCATTATTGCTGAGCTTTGGCCTCTTTCCCCTCTGACATGTCTAAATGTATTCACTGAATCTTTTGTTGGTATCATTCTGTGAAATGGGGTGTGTGTGAGGAGATTAAACCTTGCTGTACAAAAATGCCTCATAAATTACCTCACACTCCCCTCACTGCTTCCCTCGATCTTGCTTCATATTTCTGCCCCTTTTTTGTACCTCATCCTGTTTTACCTCCCCCAACCCCGGACCCCCACATTACACACAGACAGAAGCACACGATTCCTTATGTACACCTGCTCCCTTCACTGCATTCAGCCTCCCCCACCATGAAGTCCCTCCCCCATCCCATTGAAATTCATCCTTTCAGCCTGTTTGTGTGTTTATGTGTAAATGTGTTAACATTGCGTGTGTGGGTATGAGCGTGCTGGAGACAAAAAAAAAGGGTTTCATTGAGAGAAAAAGCGTTACAAAAAATGGAGGAAGGAAAAAGAAAATATATATTTTTTAAATTTATTAGTCACACTGCCAGAGTCAATGAAGAAGACCCCACAAAAAATATGTTTTCACTTTCAGTTTTTACGTAATTCAGTGACAAACAATGTTAAATATTTGTTAGGACTGGGCATTTTGTTGAGTTACCAACATTTATCAAGATAAAGAGTTAGCCAATGTTGTTTATATCGACATGATTAATGTCAATGATGAAAAAACTAGGCCTTGTCAAAAGCTCAGTAATACATTTTTGATGATAAGAAAACAACAAACAGGAACATGCTTATGACCAAAATAATATCAGCCAATCTGATAAGTCTAAATAGGGAGTTAACCTTTTTTTATTTTACCAGTTGTATTGGCAAGAATCTGACAATATGACAAATATCCCGATACACGGGTGATGATACATTATATCACAATATATATACTACAATATAGTTCAATACTTTAAATGCAGCAAACATCGCAATTTTTTTATGGTATTATATAAGAAGTAGTTTGTAATCAGTTTTATTTACATAAAGCATGGTCCCTACAACAGTGAAGAGCATCTTTGTCTGTCCTTGTGACAGAAATAATATAAATAAATGTGACAGAGAGAGGGAGACCAAATATACTGAAATGATACTGAAATACTGATCTAGTTTTGTGCAACAAAATATCACCATATTTTGGCATATCAATATTCTTTCACCCACCTAATCTGTTTTTATCCAATTATATGACAAATGTGTAAATTAACATTTTTATAATGTGTTGTATTCTTATGTCATGTTTTATTGATATGAGGATATCGTGAAGCTGGCTGTTGACTAAGGGCCAGTTAAGCATTTGACCTATCTGGGTTTGATTTAATCAGCTTTATTTTTATTATTTCTTAAAGGAAAAATGGCATCAAGATGAAAATCATGCACAGCCTTTCAGCAAAAATGTAGATATCATTTTGGCTCATATTTCCCTGCCCAATGCTAGATATCCTGTAATTGTGCATGACAGAAGCTTTTCAACTTCATTTTTCATTGTATGAAAACATTTTTGGACCAAACACTGAACAGTGGTGGAGCCACTTCACTCAGAAATAACCTAACTTCAAACTGACTTAAGAGCAAAGGTAGAGGATCACACTGTAAAACTCCTCCTCTGAGGACAATCTACATCTGTTAAAAATATCAAATCTTACAAAAGCTGCTCAGGTATTCTAGCCTGGATTAAAGTGTTGTAGCAAAACTGTCAGTGTTAAAATACCTGCATATTAGCTGAGATGCCATTAAAGGCTGTGTAGCAAGTAATTTTTTGCTTCACCACTAACAGTTACACACTAGAAACTCCTACAAGGGGTGATTTCTATCAACATAAGCTCTGAAAATGTACTTTTTGGAGAAAGTTTGGTTTTCTACCACATTTCAAATAGTACTTTTGGTTCTTGGGCAATCACAAGAACTTCAAACTGACAGAAATGGTGACAGTTTCATTATCAAACACTGATATCGGACTGGGTATTATGAGCCTCTTTTGCTACTTCAGACTAGAAAAAAATTCAACATTTGGTGTTTAGCAGGGGGTCATTTTCAGAGAAACTCTTATCCAGACAGCTTAATGACTCTGAGCAGTGACTCACTCAGACAACAACATGAAGTCTGACTAACTCAGATCTTGACAAAAACCCACAGACACCTTAAGACTGTAGAGCGGATACGACAGAGGTGACAAGAACATTAACAGTTCAAACTTCCTGAACTTCTGTCTGAGGACAGTCGAGGAAATCTTTGGTTTCACTAAGATAACCAGAAGATGCCCTTGTGGGACTTAGAGAAGGAAGAGAAAAAATGCAGGGTACAATAACATTACAACAGTAAAAGAGAAGCAGTTTTTCAGATTAAATACAAACATAAGCTACGAAGCAAAGGCAACATGTACCACAGTTAGGCTGCAGTAGCCTTGCAGAGCAGCTGGATCAGCCTGATTTACTGTTTAATGTCCATAACCAGGCAGATCCATCGTACCAAGCTCCAGTATACAACAACTGTGAGCGACCCAAAGTGGCACGGCCAAGGTTAGCCCCTTGAGATGTGGCATCTCGTTTCAAGAGGGTTCTCATGTCTATATGGTTGTAAAGATAGTTACCATGGATGCATAATCAATAACAACCATGGATAGAGAGATCAATCTAATATTAACATTAATATCTATAATTAATATAATCTGGAGAGGAATGATGTTGATTAATATAGTAGCATCTAGCTGAACTGCCATTAAATTGGGTTTAACTGGTGTAAAAGTATGAATTTATGTTAAATGATGTCTTTTCTGTTGTTGGCTGATTCAGGATAGAGCACACAGAGTGAGCACGTCCACAGCAGCAGGTCAACCATGATTGTTTGTCAAGGTCACACTAATATATGTGTGCTGTTTGCAGGAACTACCATGTATTTAATTTTGTTGATCTCTCTGAAGTTAATATCAGGAACTGTTATGATAGAGGAATGGAGCTAAAGGAAAGGCTAAATATTTATTATTATAGTAATTGAAGCTTTGTAGGTCCACAGCAGCAGGCCATCCACACCAAATAGGGCCCGGCGATAAGGCCTCTAAATAAAATCCCCAATTTTTATCCACAAAACTTGATTTATGAAAAAAAAAACCCACTTTAAGTGACACAAAAATTACATAAATCAAATTTTGCCCTTATGTTATCAAAATATATACAACAACTAGAAAGAATTTCCCTCTTAAAGTTAAACTGCATGCCATAAAATGTTGATCATATAGTTTGGCAGGCTTGTCTACATAAACACTGAAAGCTGAGCTTTTAACAGCTATTAACAAGTTATTAACATGGAGCTCTCTGATGGGTATTTAACCTCATTTAAAAAACAAATGCCAGCCTAAACATGTGCTTGTGCTAACCTGACAGGGCCTACCATCATGAAACAATTGGAGTAAGTCTGGACAAAAAATCTCAATTTTCAATTTTTAAATCTTCTGCAGAAAATAATTCAAATTAGTTGATTTAATCGATATATTGCCCAGCCCAAACATCAACAATAGCAGTGTGACATATTTTGATATAGAGTGTTGTCTGATATAAGCAGGGAGAAGTGTTTCATTGAAGGAGTTTTATTTGGCTGGAAGAACAGAGTGTGTGTATCATCTGTTTATTATGAGACTATATTAGGCCACTGTATCCTTCTTCCAAGTTTAGTCAGCATAATAAAGGGCTGTAAAGAATAATGCGTCTGTTATGAGGACACAGAGTTATAGACAGTGGGCCAGAAACTGGGTTATGCAAAGATGTACAGTCAGTATGTTTAAAGGCGGATGAACTGGAGGCTGTGTGCATTCTGGATGATATAACCAACGTGTAGTCTGTTTCAAATGGTTCTGATTTCCTTAGAAAACAAACTCACTGCAACATGTTTTCTCAGTATTTGAAAGGGTAAAATAAGGAGTTACTTTCACAGTAAGGTTACCCATAACTGCTGTGGAATGACATACATGAAAATGAGGTACAGGGTTACACCACTCATTGTCCTGTAGTTTCAGTACGTCAGCTCCCATTCGGCTGCTGATGTATTCTGTCCTCTGCGGTAAGTGGGAGAGCTGCGTGGGCTTGAGCCGCATCACCCACGGGCTCAGAGCTGCTACTCCACACTCACTCATACTCAGCCTGCAGTTCAAAGAGGATCGTGGTTTTCTGCTGCTGCTCATACAAACAGGATCCAAAGAGATCCCACAGCATCCTGATCAGGACGCCATGTGTAGAAAAACCCATGTTCATAAAAAAATTGGGTATTTTTCCATTAAACCAGCGTCATACTTAAAGATGAGGTTAGTCTCTGCATACAGTCCCATACTATCCCACTTTGCAACGCTAATTGTGAAGTTAAAATGCAAATGCAAAATCACTTTTAGTCATCATCTCAAACAATAGAACTCATCTTCTTCCAATAATTCTAATTACAAGTGAGCTGTTACTCTAGTTTAGGGACTGAAGCTGATGTAGACAGAGAAGGTGAGCTGTACTGAAAAACAGAAATGTACATTAAAGTATGGTCGAAATAATTCAGGAAAAGAAAACAGAAAAGTGAGGGCAAACAGGAAGAAGAGACCAAAGAACAGGAAGTGATGGCTCCTGAAGGATCACTGAGGCTAACAATAACAGATGGGCCCCCTGACCTGCTGTCTGCTCTCTACATTATCACAGACATCTGCTCCTGAGCGTCTCTGCTGACAGTCTGCTGGTCACTGAGTCTGTCACAGTCAGGCCGCTGTGGCTATTTTGTCAGTATTTACTCTAAAATGGAAAATTGTCCTTGTATGACCAAGCGGACACAACAGTTTGATACCTCCACAGCTGAAGCTCCCTAATGAATATGTTGGTTATAAGGTGCAGAAGCAGCAGAATAACTAAACATTTCTCAGAAAAACTCCCACAAGTCATCCTCAGGAGCGCTGATCATGATGACTTGATACAAGTAACAATATAACCATACAGATACCAGTTTTACACCACAGCAACAAAAGAACAAAAGTTCTCGGTGCTCATTCGGGATAACGTCTTGTTTTCAGAGTGTCCAACATATCAGGCAAAACCCATTTTTTTTAGACTTCTTTGACTTCTGCATAGTGATGAAATCATACTCAGGGCTGGATCTACTAAGATCCCAAATAACTAGCACTAAATTGTGTGTACAAGCTAAAAAAAATTGCACGTGCTATTAGAGGAGTGTTGAGGATGATCTACTATGACTGTGTGCACAATTGACAACAGGCACAAAAGTAGTGCGGACCACCCTCTCTAAATGAGGATTTTGCATGTGCTATCGGCTGTCACCATGGAAAGTTTGGGAGAGCAGAGTGCCCGTAAACGAAAAATGAAGTTTGAAGCTGTGGAGTCTGAGGCAAATAAACACACGGTTGACGCACGCAGGGAAGATTCTCTCTCTCCATCGTCTGTCATTGCACCTATGCCTCCATCTTGCCACAATGATCGCAGCCATTTGTGCGTAACGCTGTGCCTGTTTGCACCTGCCTTTCAAACATGCGCGTGCTATTTTGTTCATTTGACAGATGCAATCCTCGTGCACCCTGTTAGTAGATCAGCTTTGCATGCTATCAAGTTTGCACGTCTTTTTATACACGCAAACCTTTAGTAGATCAGGTCCTAAATGTACAAATATAATTTTCATTAGGGATGTTGACTGTGTCTTAAGCGAGGTACACACAACAGGATTTTCTAAATCTGAAGGTTGTTTTATCTGTTAGAGACCCCACATATGAAGATAAAAAATCAGGCTTTGAACAGTTTTGATCGTACTGTGTGTGGTGTGCTCTGATATTCTCAACACAGCACACCACACACATAACAATTCTGTCCCACCACCGATCTAGAATCAAGTCCTCCAAGACAGAAATCTCGCGTGATCAAAGGTGATCTAACGTATATGTGTACGGTAACAACCTGAAAACACAACATGCAACATAGAAGAGGACATACGAGAAGAGGGAATGATGGTGGTCTTGGGGCTATTTTTGACGGAAACATTCTGTTCAGCGTCAAAATTCACAGAGTCATGACTCGGGAGTCGACGGCTTTCAAATACTGAAAATGCTGACAACTTAAGTATATCATGATTTTTAATCATAAACTGTATTTGTTTTGGTCAATACCAATGCTGAACCGATATCAATATGCATCCTGTTATCAACCTTCAGCTGGTGTAGATTATGTGAACAAATTTACACTCCTTGGTTGGTTAACATGTTCATTCTCTCATCAGTGAAACAAAGACAAAAAAGATCACAGTGACCTGTTATATACACAAACAAGCTGCCTGCTCTTGCAAAAAGAAGAGGGGTCAGAGACTAACCACACACACACAGCTGGAGATGACATGTTTTCCAGAAGGTGCCCAGCTAGAGGCGGACATGAGAGCTGTTGTCCATCTACTGAAAAAGCCCCCAACCCTCCTCCTCCTCTGCTGCTGTAAAAGCACTGCTGTGACTGAGGGGGCCTGAATTCTCCCTTTTTAGTATTTTTTTTTTGTTCTTTAACCCCTCAAGTCCCTTTTTGAAGTCAGAGCACCAGAAAGCTCAGAGTGCTGTGAGAGATAAAGCAAATAAGAAAATGACAGTTGATTTTATTTCACTTGCATTTGGTGAATTATGTGAATTAAGAATGCAGCACAGACACACAGCACCTTCAGCATTTAATTAATCCCACTGATGCAAATGCAGCCAGGAAATGAGAAGTAACGAGTGGCAGCAAAAATCACGGAGACAGTCGTACAGAAAGGGATAAATTAGATCAGCTTTTATATCCTCTGCTCCATCAAACAGTCTTTGAAGTCTTGCTAGAATAGACGGTCTAAATATACATCTTTAAATGTAGCTGAAAATAGAGCAAACAGATTCAGGTTCACACCGTTCTGCCAGGCATGATGACACCGTTGGAAGGATAAGAGTTTTAACAGTGGGGTTGCAGCGCTGGCGCAGAAGGCTCCATACGGACTCGCTGTGAGACGTATTGAGGTCAGAGAGAGAGAGACTAGAGGATGACCGGGTATGGAGGCCATAGTTTTAATGAAATATTCTTTCAGTGTAGTGTAGCTATTAAGGGAAATGTATGTAACGGAGCATCAGAGCAGAGCTTTAGTTCTCTGTTGGTGGATTAACAGCTCAATACTCAGCACTGCTCAGAATACAAATATACTGCAAACTGAAACTAGATCTGAAAATTCAACCTCCTGTTTCTGTTCATTTAGATGACATTTCACTGCCGTCCAATCTAAAGCAGGGCACACACTACAGGATAATGTGCCTGATTATCCTCTCCTGGCCCAATTATCTGAGTTCCAGAGATCATCATATCAAAATTTTCCTGTGGACTGTGAGGTGAGGTGATTGATTTCACCCTCCCTCTGCCCAGAAGTCCACCATGACTGCCCTGATTTGAACAAAAAAAGACATTTTTATTATACCATCAGAAAACCGGCTGTGTTGGGAAGAACACGAAAGACAGCCGGGCACATCCTCCATAGATTATCACATGAAACAAAGCAATAGCCAATCAGGAGACAAGCTGACTGAAGCAGGAAGCACGACAAACACAGCCATGGGGTCGATAGCAAGAGCAAAGTAGGAAGTTTGACAGATTTTAGAAACAGGGGACCATCTTGTTGATTATTGGCAGTGGCAAAAATGTTTGTATGATATATCCTAATTTCTAACCTAGGGTCTTTGCCTTCCTGAGTTAGTCATTTCATTGAACCACCAAAAATTGAATGAACAAAAATGTTAAATCTGATATTATTCAACCTTTTGTTGGCTCCTCAAATTCACAAACTGCTTAAGGTTTGAAGAATCTCGCAGTTTGTAAAAACTGAAATAAAAATAAAAAAGGTGTTGTAACAACTTAGCCGCCCTAATGCCAAATTTAATATCAGCAGGTCTAAATGGTCACACTTTACACTCATGAATGCATCAACCACTGTCCTGTCTGAAAATGAATAGACCTGAGAGTAAGCGTTAATACACAATATTACAGCAGCTCTCTGTCTCTGCTTTTCGCTCTTGATGAGAGTGCTGGTGTCATCACAGCTCCATTGATGTTCTCATCACATAGCGCCACACCAGCCTACACACACACACACACACACACACACACTTACGCACACTCTCATAAATTGCAGAACCAGCACAAAACTTCAGGTCAAGCTCAATCCACAGAGGGCTTAGTGAGTGAGGCAGCTGCACGTTTAGTGCTTGAATATCAAAAATGTAAAGAGCTTAGTCAATAATACACTGTGTTGCAAATATGATGTATGTAATATCTATTTTAATTGTTATTTCTGTACCCACATGATGGGTTCACTGTAAATATGTTGACAAATTAACATCACTGAATCATTGTTCTCTTACAAAATATCTTCCATCAGTCTTAGCTTGAAGGGATACGCCACATTTTTTTTTTGGTTTTCGTGTCTTGTCTCACTCCTGAGTCCATGACAAGCAGATAGACACCATTCTTTTGACTGTGCGTGCAGTTACAAGGATGAGACGGGCAGAGCTCGCTAATTAGCTTAGCTCAAATACTAGGAGTCAATGCATAGCATTAGCCTGCCTCTGAAGTACTTTATGTCATTTTCGAAGGAAATATATAAGAAACTAAACCAGAGGGCGCATGTGCAAACCACCGTGAACGTGCCTGTTGACCTACTTACAAGCACTTTCCCGGTGGTTTGTGCATGTGCCCTGTGGTTTAGTTTCTTATATATTTCTTTAGAAAATTTCATAAAGTACTAATCTTAGTCTAAAACTAGATAACGTAACATAACACGGTAAAAAAAAAAAAACGAGTCCCAACAAGCACACAGGACCATTTAGAGTTGCTTAAGAGTTTATCTGATGACTGTAGGCAGAGGCAGGCGAACACTACCCATTGACTCCCAGTGTTTGAGCTAAGCTAATTAGCAATGGGCAAGCTCTGCCTGTGCCTTTCTTGTTACTGCACGCACAAACAAAAGAATGGTGACCATCTGCATGTCATGGGATCAGGAGTGAGGCAAGACACGAAAAGAAAAAAAAGTTGGCGTATCCCTTTAAATTCAGTCGAGGCACAGTTTAACAATTTATAAAACAAATGCCGTCTTTAAAATACGGCTTAGGCTAAATGACACTGAATGTATGATAAGCTGACACTTTAAAGAAGCTGCATGGTTCAAAGCCTTTTCTCCATCAAAAATGTTAAGATAATGATTTGATGTGATTTGACCCTTTACATGCTTTTTTTTAATAATTACTGTACAGGAAAATGCACACATATTCCGTAAAGAATACTGTATTTGTTGGCATTGCAATTGGAAAACAAGCAAAGTACAACTTGCTAATTTTACATGAGTAATGCATGTTTACCAGCACGCATTGTTTCACCAATCGAAGGCATTTTTCACAGCCAACTTGAACAGATGACGGAGAAATATTTCATGTAGCAGCCAATGTTATGTGTGTGAATGCCACATGCTGATAAAGAAGTGTTAAAAGAGTCTTTTAACAAGCTGTCAGCTGAAAGGTAGGGATGGTATCGGCAGATAATAGCCTAAAAAAGTAAATATCTGTCTTGACAAATACAAAAATTTCTGCCGACATTTGCTGATGATCAGTGGGTGATACACATCGGCCAAAGAAATCTCATATATCAACTGAAAAATCTGCAGAACGTATGAATGTCCCAAACAGCTTCACCTTGAAAATTAACAATATCATATTAAGAAAATGACATGCTGTTTGTTTGCTTTGCATGTTTTTGACACGAATAAACTGTCACAGAGAGGAACAGGTCAATTTAAGTGAAGTGCAGACTATGTGATTCTGACCAAAAAAATCTGTATGGGTTATAATATCTGCTATAATGAGTTCAGAAATATCTGCAAATACCCGATATTGTGCATCTCTTCTGAAAGGTGGTGTATTTCAGATTAATTTGATGAACTATGCTGAAGTGCTTGGAGCTTCTGTTCCCACTGCAATAAACTGATTAATGTTTGTGCCAGTGATATGATAAATTAATGCTCTGTTGAATGAATCATGAGACTCAATAGTCATGTCAAAATCCCAAATGTTTATGATTTTCAGGATTGGATCTTATCGTATCATTAACGTAGTTTTTATCTCCAACCCTTCTAATTATTTTCCAGTGACAGAGAAAGAGGGGCAGTTTGGAGACATGACTAACAATATTAATCCTGATGAGTTAATGAGGACAATTCATTTAAAAAATTCAGAGAGAAGAGAAAGTGGACAGGAATCAAAAAAAGCCCACAGGATTAAAGCTTGTAACTGCACTGGGAGGAGGCCATTTTCACTGTGCACTCACACACTCCCCCACACTCTCACATACACAAACAAACACAATCTGCTGCAGCTGAAGCAAATCGCCCGGAACAGCCAGCAGCTTCTATTTGGACTAAATCACTGCAGAGTTACATTACAGACATCCCAGACTGACTAGGCGTTTCTCTACAGCCAACATGTCTACTGGAGGTGTTGAAGACCACTGTTGCATTGATCTCAAACTCTGAATACCAAAATACTCAGGCTCTATATTTACTCAGAAACAAGTGGCATAACAAACCGCACTTACAACTGGGTATTAATATATCTTTTCCTGTTTCAGTGCAATTATGAAGCTCAAGACTTGATCTTCTCATATCCAGATCAGTTTATGTGGAGGCCCAGTCATCCTGCAGCGACAGAACAGCAGAGTTATTGATTAAACAATGCATTACACATTCAGAGCACTGCAAACCTCAGCCTTTTAGATTTGGCCCTTTATAATACAACACATTAACACCTACTGTAAGAGGCTTAATCCCAACACTCAAAGCAATTTACTGTCCTCTCCTGGTAGGTCTTACGTCATTTCCTGTTGCATATTTACCTGTTTCCTGTCTGATTAGAAAACAAACATATTAGGACGTGTAGACTTAAAGGCTACGTAACATATCCAGCTATTAAGACACATGAATATGAATCCAAAACGGATATAGAGTTTATATTTTTAGAGTTTACATCGCATTTCAATTAATCAATCAAACTTTATTTACATAGCACTTTTCATACAAAATATGCAGCACAAAATATTTTAAATAAACAGAGAACAAATAGGAGAAAGTATTTGCAAAACAAAGCACTCGGAGAGCACAAACCTCTGCCAGGGTAGTTCACATATTGCTGTTACATCTATACGCAGTAGTTCCATAATAAAGTTACCATCATAATATGATTCATTGACCCCTAAAACCCATAACCCAGAATCATGCTGATATCATTATTAGTTAGACAGTTATCGAGCAAAAATGATTGTTCACTAATGGAGGTTATCTGGATCACCACCAAAATCTAATCATTTTTAAGTTGGGCCGATACCAACATCTCCTGAAAATTTCAGCAAAATCTGTCCAGTAGTTTTTTTGTTATCTTGCTAACAAACAAATAAACAAACAAACACACATAAAAAACATAACCTCTTTGGTGGGAGTAGTAAAAACAATAAGAACAAACAAAACCAAATTAGCAAAAAAAAAAAAAAAAAAATCAATTTAACAGAACTACTTCAAAATAAGAAAACACAAAACAAAACAGTAAAAGTAATAACAGCATTAAAATAAATAAATAGATTGAGATAAATATTAAAATTGTGTTTGGTAGGAATGATAAAACAAACAAAGCTTAAATATATGATTTCATAAAACATGTTAAAATGTAAAAATGAATAAATATATAACTACAAAAAAACAAAAAATAAAGTAAAGTATTTAAAAGTGTGATAAAAAAGGTTGGGCTGACACTCAGGTCTGCAGGTGGGCCGCTCCACAGATAGGGACCGTAATAACTAAAAGCTGCCTCACCCTGAGTCTTTGTTCAGACTTTTGGCACAACTAAAAAAAAAACCACCTGAAGACCTGAGGGCTCTCACAGGCTCATAAGATAAAAGTAAATCAGGTTAATAGCCTGGACCAAGACCGTTAAGAGATTTAAAAACTAATAAAAGAACCTTAAAATCAATCAAATCAAATTTCCTGATGGAATTTACTGCTGGCCAATGAAACGTGGAGCATGGGTTGTAGTCGGCCCCCCTACCATAGTTTGGACATCCCTAGAATAGAGAGTTTCGACAACTATGATAAAGGGGAATGTTTCCAGTGTTTCTGCACAGCTTAGGCAGGTTTTAGAAGCTTGTTTTTGATCAATAAAAATGAAAAATGAAACGAAATGAAAATTGTCTGGTAATTAAATAATTGTTTTGTTATTGTTTTAACAGTTTTCAGTATGGTTTGACTTTAACTGAAACATTTTTAACAATAAAAATGCAGCAAGATTTACATTTTGTATCAACATTCAGCAAATGAAATATCGAGAAACTATTTTTAATTCATAGCTCCCAGCTCTACTTAGTATTAATACAGCTAAAAAGAAGGGGAGAGAGACAGAGAGAGGACAGGAGAAGGGGGAGAGAAGGAATGACCTTCACACGTGAGTGGTACGTGGAGAAGGGAGAGGATGAGAGGATGAGAGGAGGGGAGAGGAGATGGGACAGCTGTTGCCTGGCAACCGCCTCAAGCACAGGAAGAGGAGACAAACTGCTGCTGGATGCTTGACGTCACAGCAGAAACTGACACAGCACACTGCATGCATCACAATGAACCAAAAAAAGCCTTCTCAGCTGGGGTCTCCCTCGATGCTGAGTACAACATACCAAGCACAGGTTACTTATTTATGATTCTGAACATTTCTTTCCACGCTGGTCTACAGGTGGTGTTACAGCAATGAAAGGCTTCAATCACACCTACAGTGTTGGTAACACAGTTCTTGTACACTTTTTCAAATCAAAACGAAGACTTTCTAACACGTTTTAAGACCCAATATGAGAAACATCAAGACAGCAAAAGGGCAATCAACTTTGGTGACAGAGACATGTATATATATTTGCTGGTGATTTGTAAGTCAGATTGTTATTATGGATGTATGACATTGGATTTCTGCTGCCGATATTTCCAAACTCATAATCGCCGATTACGATATCAATACAGATATTCTGGGTCAAGAGCATAAAGTCTCTACTTACTAAAACTGACTTTTTCCCTTAACAGTTTGTGTTACAAACAGAGATGAAGCAGGAAAAACATCATTTTGTTCTTAATGAATAAATGATACTTTGGATTTATAAAACTGGATGATGAGGTAAATATCATGGTACAGTACATTTTGCCAATATTATGTCCAATATATGGGACATTTATGGTAATTTTTTATGGTCAAAATATTGGTGGTAAATATCTGCAAAAATGTTCAGATCTGTGGATACTAATAATCAGCTCTTTTGGCAAATATGTGCCAATACCAAACTTGGTCCGATGATATGCATCCATAATTGTTTTTTTCCTAAGACTGAACATGTCAAGGTAACACATACTGATCTACAACAAAACTTATCTAATAAAGATGATCTACAAGATTTATGCATAATTATGGTCCAACCCGACAGTCATAGGGTTTTGGGACCTGTTGGCAATGAGACTTGGACTTTTGATCTCGTGTGGTGTGTCATAGTGGCTGACAACAAAACAACAGTCTGGGACGCCTCACGACTCCTCGACAGGAAAGCCTGGCATGTTTGATTTTTGACCCACCTCCAACCATTTACTCCCTCATGTCAGAGACACTGACAATGAGAGCACTGGGAGCCCTGCATGCGTGACAGTCATGGATATAACAGACTGAAGCTGATGCCTTGAGAACAACGAGACAGAAACGGTTCAGTAAAGCTCTGAAACAACATCCCTGCCTTTATGATATGTTGTAGAGGAGCGACCGCGTGCTGTGCAAAGGGAAATATTGGAGAGAAACAGCTGAGGCACTTCAGCACCTCAGTGAAGACCGCTTGCATTTATCATCGAGCAAGCATAAAATTCATCATGTTGTTTTTAGGTTTGTAGTCTGTCATGCTTGTCGGGCAAGTCACAGCAGGATTTTAAGGTTACTTGGTCGCAGAGACTGTGTAGTCTGTAGATCCCTCATGGGTAAAAAATAAGACTTTTAGACTTTTTATGGCCTTAAACTGAAATACACTCAATTTAGTTTCAGAGACGTTTTGATGCCTTCAGAATCCCTGTTTAAGAATACTCAGATTACTTTACAAGCAATACACAAGGTCAGTTATGCAATTCAAGCAATCTGTTACGGTCAAGTAAGTTGTGGTTAATATATTCAGTCAAGACTACATACAAATCATTTTTCTTTTCTTTGCTGACCCACAAAAAATCTGAGATGCTTCTGCACAGTTTTATTCCTCCTCAACCTGAGTACCGTTGGAAGTTAAAACAATTAGGTCACAGCTGTAACCTGTAAAGGCAACCAGGTCTGTCAGTTTTGTTGTTTGGCTTCAGATTCACAGGCTATGGTCTCAGAAATACATTGTAGGGGGGTGCTGGTTTGGTGAAATGGTGCATTAAGGTCTAAAATGCTAAAAAAAACTTTAAAAAAAAATAGGTTGTAGACATAAGCAAGGGTCATCGTCTTTGAAGGCAAGCATACAGGTGCTGTTTTCAGACACACAAAAGAACTCAAACATTTTACTTCTCAATCTGTAATGCTGTCATTTACTTTAAAAAGTCTGGCCACCCAACACTGTACACCTATTTTATATAAAGCTCTGAGAAACACAGACACTATTCAAAGACCTTGATAAGAACTGACAGACTATAAGGTAAAACTAAGTGACTACAAGAAACGTTATTTTGTGCCTACCAAATGTTCTTTGATACACTTCAGTTTTTGAAGCTCACAGATTGTTTACAATGAGATGGCTGCTCCCCTAAAACAAGTTATGTACTTTCCACAGTCCTTCAAGAAGAGAAGTGTTCTTACCAGATTACAGAAATAGACTGGAGACTCTCAGAGGACAAAAGCAGAGACAAAACCAGAACGTGTTTGTATTACAGACCACTGAAGGACCACTGAAATAATAATCCTCATAACACCATCATAATTTACTTGAGTGCTGATATTTTTCTAAATGTCCAGTCGTGGTTGATCATTTCAGGTTGTTTTCATTACTGTTTTAAACTGTTGTAAAAATGATTAATTCAGGGGTTTGAGCAGCAGAGCAAACTGACAGAACAATGTTTTCTAACACTCTACAGCAAAGGGAACAAATCCTCATCAGTTTGCCATGACACTATGCCAAATCCCATTAAAGTTATTTATAAAAAAAGAGGAAGTTGCTAAGCGATGGCCATGAACAGGCTTATGGGGGAAACATGGCTGCCGAAAAACTTCAGAGGCTCAACTCTGTTTATGAATCTGCCAACAGCTCGACGGCCCGGTGTGACTACAGGCTGCTACTGAAGAGCAGGAGCTGGGACCAGCGGAGCTTCATACTTGACAAAACAAATCTGAACTTTAGTATTTGTGAGGATAAATGGTGAACATATATATAGTGATCAGCTATAGCTTATATAGCCCTTTTTCTAGCCTGAATATTCAAAGCGCTTTCACACTGCAGGTCACTCTCACCAAATCACACCCACTCACTCTCACATTCACTCACTGATCATTCAGAGTTTCTATGCAAGTCATCCAATATTAGCTGAACTTTGCCTTTTAATACCCATTTAAACGCCACTGATGCAGCAGTGGGAGAAACTTGGGGTTTAGTGTCTTGCCCAAGGACACATCGACATGTGACAACCAGAGCTGGGCTCGAACCTTCAATCCTCCAGTTGATGGTAGATCATGTGCATTTTTAAAGATTAACCCTCAAATCAATCTGATTTGATGATAACCATGGAGGGTGCATATGTAGATTTTCTGCACAGGAATAATATCTTAATTAATCAAAAATGACTGAGCCCATGCTAATATACTTGCATAGTTGAGCATAACATTACCAAGCAGTATAATTTGCAAAATTTATGGTCTTAATATCATGATTTCTTTGTTTTAACTCTGTGAAGCACCTTGAATTGCTACATGTATGGATGGTGCATTATAAATAAAGCTGCATTACCTTTGACAAACAGCATACTTTTGAGGACAAAACGTCAGAAGTTACAAGTGTGGTTAAGCTGTGCCGAAAGGATGAAGTGACAGCGACAGAGACCTTTAGTCCACACATTGTCTGAGATTTTTATTCTAAAAGGGTCTGCTGTATCCAAACACGGTCTATGGGCCATTCCTCAGATGGACTTGTGAATACAGTATATCCCTGGATATGTGAAACAGTCCATCAGGTGTGTCAAATCAAGTTAAGCACTGACACCAAATATTTTAAATAGTTTTGAGAGCCATGGGACATGTCTTGTCCTCCATGACACATTTATTATGTTTATCAGATGTTTACTACATTAAAAAGCTGAAGTGGCGACTGGGAGCTGCAGTGTTTCATGCTGCTTACTTATGATGGACCGCGATTGTTCTCTGCCATCGGCTGCACCAAAGCTGTTTGTCCCAACAGCTGACTATTCAGACTTACTTCTTATCAAAGGGTGGGAAGGCAGAGCAGCAGAAAATCACTTCCACAACCCCCACTTCCCCCGACGTCATCTTTTGTTGGTGTTTCAATTGAAAG
The DNA here is from genome assembly GCA_037902135.1 of Cetoscarus ocellatus. Taxonomy (NCBI): domain Eukaryota; kingdom Metazoa; phylum Chordata; class Actinopteri; order Labriformes; family Labridae; genus Cetoscarus; species Cetoscarus ocellatus. The sequence continues at coordinate 75,350 of JBAMNC010000195.1, forward strand.
ACCCCCGAGCAGCATAATTTCCATACTGAGCATTAAATCCAGTTCTTAATCCAAACACAGCTCTCTGATGAAGTCAAGGCAAGCAAAATATTCCCTTCTTAACAAAAAGTCCTCATAACAAACTTCAAAATGTTTAGAAAGTTTTAAAAATAAATATAAAACTAAAGTCTCATCTTTAATGTTCTCTGTTTGAGGTACAACCCACCGGTGATCATGTGATTGTTGAAGTGACACAGAGGTTTCAATACATCCACCCATCATCTGTACCCCCTATCTGTGTCGGGGTCTTCTGGGGCTGGACCCAAGCCCAGCAGACATTTGGCGAGGGCTGGGGTACACTCTGAACTGATCTCCAGCCGATTACACAGACAATCTAAATTCAGCAGTTAACCAGCAAGCATGTTTTAGCCTGTGGGAGGAAACCTGAAGACCTGGAGAAAACCCACCCATGCATGGGGAGAACATGCAAACCCCACACAGTAGTAGAGCAGCCCCGGCAGACTTGGAGAGATGAACAAGCAACCTCCTTTCTGTGAGGCATGAGCACTAACCTGCTGCACCACCATGCTACCTCATCTTTCCTAACCATGTGGTCTTTGCAGTATGAACATATCTGTCATTTTCATTTTTTATTCTTAATATTAAACACACACAGATATTTCCATGCAACAAGACAGATTCCTGTGATGTTTGACATGTGTTGAGTGGGCTGCTGCTGTTTTATTGTTTGCTGTCATCCAAATCACATACTAAACTCTAAAAGATGCCATCAAAGAATTTAGGCTTGGCAAAAATCGAATACTCGAGCTTGTGGGTGTAAAAACCAAAATAGACTCTATTACTCATAGAAGCAACAGCAGGCTTGACTTTGTGTGCAGATATTTTTGACAACCACAAGATAATCTGAGTGCTGACCGATGACTTCTCCAGTGCCTGATTTTGTCAGTGCTATTAGGAGAACAAGTGACATAACTTTAACTTGAACTAATCACCTTTTCATCAAGTGAGGAACAAATCATTATCCATTTATAAACTCTGAACTGCTCTGTAACGCCACATTCTCTACACTGATCCAAAGTTTTAGATTTACATGTCAGACTCTGACCTAAACAGTCAGATGATGCTAGTAGGGGTGGGGTGCTGTGACAATGGTTCAAGCATGGGTTGATCTGCTATACGGCTCAGTAAGCATGTACAATCACTTCATCACTGTTACAGTAAGCATGTAAAACACCAGCAAGAGCTACAAGCAGCTCATGAGATGACACACAGAGGGACACCAGGCAGCTGGTTTTGACTGCTGCATTATTAAAATGTGGAACGTCCACTCATAGTTTTAAAGCACCAAAATGATGGCAGCTATCTTCCAGTATGTCAGCACATAAAAACTCTCTAAAGCCGCACTGCCAGGCCTCTACAGGAATGAATGAGAAAATTAACTGTACAATTAATAGAGCAAAATGCTGCACAGCAGATACATGGTGCAGCCAAATGCCATCAAAGAATTTTATTCTAGGTTATTATAATTTATGGGCACCGCGACCAAACTGTTCCTACATTTTCATTACCAAGCAAAACAAATCACTATGAGATTTCTGTGACTCATTGCATTTTTTCAAAAACATTGGAAATACATTTTGAAAATATAAGAAACTGTTTGCAAATGTTGAGACTGATGTGCATTTTCTGATATAGTATTATGTGTTGAGGTGTATAGTGAAGGGTGGGAGAACTTTCATCAGGCAAAGGGGGCCCCGCAGACTTAGTTTGGGAGCTGCTGCATTAGATTAATACAAAACTGAATGACAGTCATAAGTAACTCATGCATGTGGATATATTATTTTACATCACAAACTGTTACTTGAGGCAGCAAATGGATGTCTGGAATACTCATGCTAAGAGGAAGATGTAGCGATGGGAATTTAAAGATTTTATCGAAATCAATGCCATTATCAATTCTGCTTATTGATTTGATTCTTTAATGATTCTGTTAATGATTCCTGTGGACTTTCTGAATGGACAACAATGGGCCTACACAGGGTTTCAGTAGCAACAGTATCAAACATGCCACTCCTGATTATTAACACCATGCTGCAAAAATGAATGCTTCTGCAAGTTTCCAGTGTTTCCGCCCCCGGACATTGTGCAGCAAGCGTATTTTTGTCAAAAAATTGAGCAGCAACTTTGACCAATCCTGTCTCCTCTCTGCCATGATTTCAATATTTATTTTCCTGTCATAATTTTTGCAGACTTCCTCTGATGAGAGCATGTCGCTCTTGATTTTCAAAGAATGCAAAAAAAAGTGGAAAGAATTGATAAGGGTATTGTTACGCAAAATGGCGAATGATATCGATTCCTTGAGAGAGTTGTTATTGATTCTCAACTGGAATTGGTTTTCGATTCCCTTCCCAACAAAAATCTATCACAATATCAGTATTTTGTCACAGTCTTACTTAAGGAACTGTTGAGGTATCAGCAATATGTTGGGATTAACAGATTTGGATGCTTAGCACATTCAGTGCAGCTTAACAAGGGTCCACCTTTGGGACAATTTCAGTTTGTTTCATTTAGTAACTTATTTAAAATGTTTAAGAGGTTGAGTAAAAAACTGCTTTGCATGTGATTCACTGTGGATCAGTGTTGATCAGGCAGGAACATAAAAACAAGCTATCAAATCACTTTTAATGCTTTAAGATTCAAGATTCAAGATTCAAGATTCAATTTTATTAGTGCCCCGGGGGGCAAACTGAGTTTCAGTGAGAGGCTCGAAAAACATATAAGACATGGAGTGACAGTACAAACATATAACATGCACACAGATAGCTGTTACTGAGCAATATGCCAGCACACACAAGTCATCACAACTCCAACTGACTTTGAATAAATTAGCTAAAAAATAAAATACATTTAAAAAAATGTTAATGCTAAAATGAAGAGAATGAGCTAAAATAATGCTGAAATAATACTAAAATGAAAAAGTTGGATGTTTCTATCACCACCATCACCTGCAGAATAAACACTAAAGCAAAATGAAGCTTTGGTCTCTCCTCTCTCTCCTGTCAGCATTTTACAGTAACTTAACTCTGATTAGAGTAACACATGATCCATGAATATATAATGGAAAAAGCTCTGCACTCTCAGGCCTCACTGTGCTGCTTCTTCTACACGTCTGCGTATCATCACACATCAGTCAGACACTTTCTCCGCATCATATTCCCACATTAAAGATCGACTCAGAGGTATGGACTCTGACACAAGTTGTCTCACACAGTGGCCAGAATAGAAGAAGAAACAGAGGAATGACAGCCCTCTCAGCAACAACCCCCCCACTAATTAGGCATAATGAGCTTTACAGTGTATAAACGTTAGTCGTGGGTGAAGCTGCTATCTGTTCACTAAGCAACCACAATATAACAGAGACCAAAGCGCTGATCTACGAGGAAAGAGAGATTATGTAAGAGTTCAACTGTGATGATTTATTTGAAACTTTTCTGCTCTGACTTTGTGTGAAGCTTCAGACAGAAGCCCTTTACCCTGATCATTTTCACAGCAGCACCTTGACAAAGCTCCACTGACATACACTTTGAGACATACTGATCCCTGAACAGGGTATTTGGTGTCCCTGCCTGATAACTCAGTCTAAGTTTTGGCATCGCAGAAGCACAAGAAAGCACTGAATGGCAGACATGTACAAACTGACAGCACAGGGCTTCCCCGGTCCCTCCAACAATCACACTAGGGATGCACGATATTGGATTAGTGTCTTTACTTATATGAAAAATGACTTCTTGCATTCAGCCTGACAGTCTTTTTATGTAAGGAACAGATGTTAAACCAGAAAAACAACATTTAACACTTTAAAAATGAAGCTATTGATTTTTAAATGTACCCATGCAGTGATGATGAGGTGAAACATCATGGCACATTTGCATATTTTGCAGATGTCACTAACGGTACATGGGCTGCTAATATTAGCAAACATTTAAATGTCAGCTGATACTGATAAAATACCAATAATATCATACCTCACCTCTTTCATACCTGTATATTAGTGGTGGGTGATTAATTGATTTTGAATTGTGGTTACGATTACAGCCTCCCACAGTCACAAAAACAGAGTGATATTAGATTTTTGCCAAAATTTCTGAAACCATTATCGCCAATACCGATATCACTTTTATTTGTAAAGAGCACAAAGTCTCCACTTTACAAAACTGACTGATTTCTTTGAAGCCATTTTCTTAACAGACGTAAACAAAACATTTTATTCCTAAATCAATTTTACTTTTGGTTTATAAAAAAGGGCATTCAGTAATGACAAGGTGAACCATCATGGTAAATTTGCATATTCTGCTAATATTTCAGTGAGAATATGGGATCATGTATCATATCATCTGTAAATATCTCCAAAAATGTTCATACCTGCCAATATAATAATCATCTTTTTGGGGCGAAATCTGCCGATACCAACATTGTTCAGATGATATTGTGCATCCCTACATTTCACACAGTATGTGCAGCTTAACACAGAGAAGTACCCTGCACAGGCTGCATCTAACGTCCTGCACCAGGGGAGTTTGGTTTAGCTTCTGCCCTGCCCAAGATGAGACTGCAGAGGATCGAGAAATTATGTCACAGACAACTGCGCGCAGCATCATAACAGGACAGAAGGCAGCGAGGCAACATTCAGTGTTTCAGACGGCTATGACTCTGCAGCTTCAATATCATATTCCCCGAGCAGAAACACAGCAGCTATTAAGATTTTCTCATCTCTCTTCAACCAGCAGAGATTTGTTTATTCTATTCACTAAACACTACGGATAAACCTGCAGACTCCACAGTCACAGGTTTCTGCACAGACCATAAGGGTTCACTTCACCAGCATTCATGTGTTTTATTTAAACTGCTGCTCAGTCTGATGGCTCATCACTTAAGTATCTTATTTTTTGCTCTGTCTGGCCTTGGGCTGTTTCACACTTAGCAAGTGGAAACCCTCCACTGTATGTTCTATATTTTCATCCCTGCAACCTGATAGTGCAGGTCAGCACATGCTTTTGTAAACCATGTTTACAACACTGAGACTGAGGTGGACATCATGGTCTTTCATTGGGCTTTAGATAACCCTTTTTGATCCCCAGGAAACAAATTCAGGTGTTGCAGCAGTACAGGAGTAAGTAGGGTAAGTTGCATGCATTAAAGGTCAATGGAACAACATATAATATAATAGATGTGGATTAATAAACTGTACAATTAGCTAAAAAACAAAACAGAATAAAGTAGAGATATTTACAGATATATATAAGAGATATATTGAATAAGGTGCAAAATATTCAAATAACATATTAATAAAATGGATCAAAAAATCCCCTGAGCTAAATCTCTGCTGCTAAAATTGTGGGCCATGAATGTCATGCTGATTTCTTTAATTCCCTCTGCTTTGCACAAGGTTTATTTCTTACACACTCTGCACTTTTGCACATGCTTTCACTTCCCTGCACTTCTAAGCATTTTGCTTATATTAATTTATAATCCTTTTTAATACCTTAGTTCTGCTTCTATGACTATTTCTGGAAACACTATATTTTGTGCAAAGCCAACTGCAATGACCAAATGTCCCCCCAAGGATCAATTTAATATTTCTGATACTGATTCAGATTCGGATCACAAGCACATCAAGGAAGCTGAACACCGAGCCCAATCAGTGAGTGCAAATCTTTACTAAAGACAAAATCTAAACTGAGCACCTCAGTAAAAGGTGTTTTTTTATATTTTATTCCTAATAAACAACCCAAAATGCCTCACACCAACACAGGCCCAGCAACTCAACATGAAGTAAGGAGATGATAGTAATGGAGGATTACACACGAGTGTACCATACCAACCCTGCTGATCTGTGTAGTATTACACCATCAACAAATGTCAGTCAATTATCACCTTCACAGGCTAAACACGAGATGCACTACGTGTGAATTAGACTAAAATAGGACAAATCTGTGATGAGGTACAGACAGCCTGAGGGAGTCTTTCAGCTCTTCTAATTCAGGCTCCATTTTATATGACAACATTCACCTTAGCCATTTAAACTAGAGGACAACCGCTAATTCAGTAAAAACCTGCACGTGCAGCGAGGGCAGGGACGGGCAACTTTGATTACAAAGAGAGCGTCATTAAAATTATCCTCATTGTCAGACTATCTAATTGTTATAATTTGACAAAAATAAAAATGATTCATGATTGAACAAAAGGAACGACATATAGAGCTCTCATGAGAGACTATCCACCAACATTTATATAAATGTATATATAGGCTCAAATTCAAGTTGTAATGTGTAATCTCTTAACACTGAATCCAAGCCAGCTTCAGCTACTTTGCGATGACTGTTACAAAGTATTCATTGATTATTAAATTACATTTTACAGTTATTTTATTCCTTTACCAACAAATGCATGAAAAGGAGTGTTACAGAAACGATTAAAGCTGTATTTTCTTGGAGATGTTTTTTTTGGATGTCAGCATGGCAAATTCTGTTAGGATTTCTTCATGTGCATATATTTTTAATATATATTAAACTGGTGGGCCACAATGATGGAGTTGCACACCTCTCAGGCAGGGCAACACTGGTTAACCCAAATACTGCGTGTCCTGAGTCAACTGTAGCTTTAATCCCTCTAAATAAAGCAGAATCTTTGGGGACAGAGCAGCAGTAAAGGTTACAGCGAACCCCCTCCTCCTTAATACTTTCTATCCTTCCTGCTGACTTTGTCACGCTCTTATTAAGCAGGTTAAGCACAGTGATAGATATTTGGATTGTCATATAAAGCAGCCGTAAATGCATACACATGTAGCAAAGGGTAATGAAAGGATGTCTGACCTTCACAAATAATTTCTGAGCTGTTTCTACATCAGCGATAAATGCATAAAAGGGAAACACAGCTTGTTTTCTTACCTTCAGTGACCAAAAGGGTTTTTGAATCTGCTTTAGGTCCAAACACCAATAATGAAAGTACTCATAATAGTTAAAAATTAAAATCACTAATTGTCAGCACAGCAAAGCAGCACCCATTATCAATAACAACTGAATGAACCATTTGATCTGTTTGTATTTCTATTCTGTCATAGCCAGCTGCAAGGACCACAGAATCAACTACACAAAAACAAGCCTAAATGTCTTCCAGTGGAAAAAAAATAACATGTAAACTTCCAGTTGAGAGAACAAAAATGAAAAATACATTTCTTCAAGGCATGGCAAGCAGCACTCACCTTCTCAATTTTGTCCAGCCATTCCTTATTCTGGGCCAACTCAGCCATGAAGGCCTGGTGCTTGAGCCATTTCTTATGAAGCTTCTGGGTCTCGTCTCGGCTGCTGTCCCTCGCCATCAGCATCTTCTCACAAACCCAGTCCCCGAGCTGAGTAAGAAAGAAAGAGACAGAAACAGAGATCAGTGCTGAATAGGCAGTAACACAGTAAATTAAAAATATCCCTTGTTAATTTAGATTAACAAAAACACTCTGGGCACTAAAATCAGTTTACTCAAAGTGTGTTAAGTCAGTTAGGGGGAACAGGGCTGGGCCGTGTTCAAGACAGACATCCACCCATTCGTCCACAGTGTCTACTGCTTATCCTGTCTGAGGCTGTAAGGCTGAATCCTGTCCCAGCCTCTATTGGACAAGTGATCGAGTAAATACTAGAGTGGTCACGAGTCAATCACAAGGCTGGCATGTTGAAAAAAAAAAAAAACACCCAGGCACAGTCACATTCATAACTTTACGGGCAAGTAAGAGACAACTAAACCAAACAAGCATGTTTTTGGTCTGTAAGAAGTGGGAAATGGACTTCAGCTTCACCAGCACTACTCAAAGTGCATTTACACTGCAGGTCACATATACCCACTCACGCCCACTCTCCACTGCATTCACTCAACGATGGTTTTAGAGTTTCTAAGCAAGTTGTCCGTCAGGGTTAGCAAACATATCCTCGCTCTTTCATGCCAATTTACACGTCACTGATGCAGCAGTGGAAGTTATTTGTTGTTGAGTGTCTTGCCCCAGGACTCATTGTCATAAGACTGCTGGAGCTGGGCCTGAACCCTAGACCTTCTGATTGACAGACAAGTGTCTTACCAAACTGAGCCACCTACTTAGTTTATTTACAGGAATTGCCAACGTCAATTTAAGTTTTGACAGGGCACAGGAGTTTGCCTTTAATTTTTCAAGAATAACAAACAAGAAATGATCACGCATTAGGTGTCGTTGACTTCTCTTTATTACCATGGTATCAAGAGATAGCAATATTTTTATCAATTCTTGAAAAATAACAAAACTGGTCATTCTGATATCACAACATGTATTTGTTGTTTCTTTACAGAAAGAACACCAGAGACACATATTAATGTGTATCACCAACAAGCTAAATCAGGGGTCATCCACTTGTAGATCTTGGTCTACTAGCAGATCTTTTAAACATTTATAGTAGATCTTTAAGACTACATGAGTTTGGTCTTTGTCTGACACACAGGGCAGACTATTCTATTTCCATGTATGACATACCTGGATCTGGTGAATTCAGTTGCTTTGCAAGATTAATTAGGTCTTAATGACTTCCCTCCAAGATGTAGCAAGACATTCAGACAGCTTAAAATGTGTTTTATGCTTACATAATTCCAGTCTTCAACTATTAGAGTCAAGAGTTTGGTTTTGTATTAGGCTGCAAATGTGACATCAAATCCACAGGATCTGTCTTTATTCTCTTTCTTCATCACACTGATGGATTGGTGCTTGTATCTTAATGCTTAAATGCTTAAATGTGGGTAAAATTTAATAATGGTCTTTATGAATCAACTAATTGTTACGGTTTCTCAGTAAATTTTGGCAGGAAATCTGGACTTCTCGACTAGCCACTTAGGTGATCTTCAGCTGAAAAAGGTTAACAACCACAGGTTAACCACAACAACCACTTAGCTAAATAAAGTCAAGTGTGTCCTAGAAAATATTTTCCATTGAAAAAGAATTAAAATCTTTTTCAAAATGTCTGTTTATCATTTTTTACAGACCAATTTTTAAAGTGAATTAATAATATCATTATAAGCTGAGACAAAAATGATAAACACATGAGCTGTATGTATAATTGGAACACAATTTTTTGTGTCAAACCACATAACAAATAAACAGCTTCTTTTTTAACAAACAGGGAATGTAAAGTGCAACACATGAATCTGTTTGAATTGGAAATCATTACTGACTACTAAATCAAATTGAATCACAACCTTTTAGAAGATTCACACTCCTAATATCAAGATGTGATTTTTAGTCACATCCCTAATTTAGAAACAAACACTTACATAACATTATCTCAAACATATATGCCTCTGTGATATTGAAAATAATAATAAATTATGTTTGTAGATAACTGAACCAGGAAAACCTACAGCTGGAAATACAAGGTCAAACCCCCCCAAACATGAATATTTAATGACACACAGCAGGCACATGTAGGCTGACACACGTGTACCAACAAGCATGGCGGCAGGAATTCACATGTACACAAAACACTGCAGATTAGTGTCCACAGCATCAACACACCCCAACTATAAACAACCAGCGCTCATGCACAGCTCCATCACCCATCGGAGAGGCAGATATGCACGGTCTGCACAGACCAGGTCCATGTGACAGCCCGGTTAAAACACCTCACGCCTGTGCTGACAGCATCACCAACATATCCAGGTCAACATTAGCACCCTCATCAGCACCTCTCTGCCGTCGCTCCACATGCAAGCAACATCTCCACCTGCACGTCCACCTCAGCTACATCAAATGAACCTGTTTACCGGCGGCTTTAACAGGAACAACCAGCGAGACTGTGGCAGCTGCAGGCAGCCGTCGGTTTCCGCATCCTCGCCTCCTCGTCTGCCTTCACACACATGCAAAAAGGGTCCTCATCACGGAGGCATATGGAGAGAGGAGCACCAGGGCAAGAAGGAAAAGAGAGCCAGGCAGAAGATGGAGCCTTCAGTGGAGGAAAATGCCAAGCAGGAGGGTAAATAACAACAATACTGGCTGAGGAGACAGACTGGATACTCCAAACTGAGGCTGCGCTCCTCTCTCTCTCTCTCTCTCTCTCTCTCTCTCTTCCTCTCTCTCTCTGTTTCTGTATTTGCTATCTGGCTGAAGATTCGCTGTAACCACAACCAGCAGAGAGAGAGAGAGGAGGGGTGGGGGTGGATCAGTGACGAGGGAGAGGGAACGAATGAGAACGAGTGTGAGAAGAAGTAGAAGAAGAAGAGAAAGAATAAATCCTCCCAAAAACAATAAAATGGCAGGCAGCCGAGCCGGTGGATGCTCGCCCCTCCCCTGCCTCACACCTACAGCGAGTGGGATAGAGAGTGAGCGAGCGGGCAGCCCGGCAGGATGGAGGAGAGAATGAGTGGAGGAGGAGAAGAGGGAGGAGCGAGCGACCAGGATTGGGATTTTCTGGGAGGGGAGGTGGAGGGGTAGGGATGCAGGCAGTGCCTCAAGGCTCAGCGGTTACGGGTAATGATGCTGCGCGAGGGGAGGTGGAGGGGGAGGTGGGATTCAAACGGTGTCAAAGCAGGGAGATGTGTGAGGAGAAGAGGAGGTGCACCGGCCTCTTCTTACAGCAGAGCTCATGACTCCTCCACAGCTGCTTTTGTTTCATCCTCCATCTCCTGCACCACACACACCAACCCCCTCTACCATCCCTCGCTCTCTCTGCAGCTGCACTCGCTGTCTCCAGCTCGCCTGACGCCGCTGCAGTGGTGAAGCAGAGAAAAGACAGTGAGAGAGAGAGCAGGTTTGCATGGAGAAGAGAAAAAGAAAGGAGTGTAGAAGAGTCAGGACAGAGCGCTGGTTTATCAGGTGTGATGCTCCTCTTTCCTTTAGAGGACAGTAGCTGCATTTCTGTCTGACACCCCCTCCGTTTGTCACCCTGTCACCTCCTCCTGAAGCTCTCACACACCATCACAGACGAGTGAGGACATGAACATGAGTAAACACGCCTCACACGCTCATACACGCTCATGCTTGTATGGACCGTGCAAACACACGGAGAGATCTGCTGACTGCAGAGGTCACAGAGGGTCACAGTCTGATGCCCCCCTTGAGGATGTAAATGAATTGAAAGAGAGGGGGAGAGAGGGAGTGTGTGTTTTGGATAAATGGGGAGGGGAGGTGGTAGGAAATGAATGAAACAGAACGAGGGAGGGGGAGGAGGACGTGGAGAAGTTTGTCTGACGTAGGAGTGGACGAAAGCGACGGAAAAAAGGAAAAGAGGAACAATGAAGGAGGAAGGGGAGGGACGAGGAAGGATTCATGACCTCATCATCGCTGTCTTCACCGCTGCTCTCAGATTTAGGACAGAGGACGCAGATAAAAGGGAGAGATGCAAGTGATGAGGACTCATGAAGGTGAGAGGGATGTTGACACAAAAAGATCATTTGAGATTGATAGGCAAAGCCACTGTCAGCAGGTCTGATGGTGGAGTCATCTTTTAAGTTTTATATTCTGTGATCTTTCCTCAGTGTGCTGTTGGTAGGCTGGAGCCTTCAAGATGTTACACTGACATCTGATCAATTCTGATTAAATCAGTGTTTATTTTGTTGAATAATAATTTTCATCATAGTTTCGTCAACAACCTTTTTTCCCCTGACGAAAACTAGACAGTAACTAATAAAAACAAGTGCGCATGGACAAAAACGAAAACTGAATTAACTGACATTTTCATCAACAAATAAAAACTAGATGAAATGTTTGACAGAGACTTAATCCATTCAGACCTAATTTGGTCATGTAGAAAGTAAGGACAAGTTAGGAATATATCCAATCACAGCTACTTTGGTTGGAAAGGTTGGATGAGTTAAGAGGGACATTGCATGTCACACAATATTTTTTTTTCTGTTAATTTATACATTCAAACTTTACTAGCATTCAATAAAGGGTCATTAGATGTTTATATTTTATCTAAGTTTATAAGATGTCTTCAGAAATTCAAGGAAACAAAAAATGCCTTACACTTTACACTTCATATTTTAGTCAACTATGCATATTATATCTTAGCACCTAAGATATTGCAGCTCATGAGCAAAGGCTGACCAAGAAGGTGTATGACCTTGAATTTTGACCCATGACCTCCAAAATGTAATCACCTCATCCCTGGCCCAGAGTAGACATGTATGCAAAGTTTGCAGGAACTCTTTAACAGAGATCATGAGGCACTAAGTTCACGAGAGGTTGTTCACAACATGGACTGTAAAAAAATAGGCTGAAATCGTGTGCCAGGGGGCTATTTGACATTCAAAGGAGCCTCTGGAGCACAGCTGAAACAAACCTGCAGATGCAGCCAAACTGAAAACACCTTCTTAACCTAACTTTGAATTAACCTACTGACACACACAGAGCCCAGTGGAGGCAGGACTTGAGGACGTCTGATTTATAGTTACACCGCACAAGCTCAAGGCCATGTCAATCATGTCCCAAAGTTGCCAAAACAGGAAATACTTATTAAATCAAAATAGGCAGTGAGAGGCATCAGATATACTGTATGTTAATATTTACATGGATGTCATTTGTTGAATCAGGCTGTAAATGTTTATTGAGGCGGTAAAAATAGTCTGTTCCTCACACCATCGTGATACTTTTGTTTTTATTCATTTGTTTGTTTGCATGCAGCCTCAAGCAGAAACTGGCTTTATATTTCAGCACCAAAAGTGGCCACTTGGTTCACAAGCAAAGGGTAAACATGAAGATTTACAGCCTTGACCTTTGACCTCTTAAGTATTATCAGTTTATCCTCAAGTCAGAGTGGACATTTGTTCTAAGTTTAATGAAAATTCCTTCAATCTGTCCTAAGATATGGCATTTAAAAGCCAAGGATGACCACAAGACACCACGACCTTGACCTCTCACTTGTAAAACCTCATTAGTTCAAAGCCTTCATCCATCCATGTTCGGGAAGTTCATGCTCACAAGTATCTATTCTGATCACTGAAGTTCACTCACATCTGGTCGTAAATACTTAAATAGGGGCGAGCAGCTCCATCTAGGGAAAGCAATGTATCCACTACAACTACAGTTTTTACCTGGAGACACAAATCTGGATCAAAATGTTGTAAAACAAACAGCATACACTCAGAAAAACTTTAACATTAAGGTTTGATTGATGCAAATATTTATCCACTGTTCTTTGGTTTATTTGTCTAATCATGGCAGAAAGCAGCACTGTAGGTTTTTCTGATTGAGTGGTTGAATCCATCCTGAGTGTCTAAAGTATAAATCCACTGTTGAGGACCAAGGAAAAGAATCTGGAGATGTCCTGACGTGATACAGAAATATCTGAAGTCTAATGTTGAGCAGGGAGCAGCAGTGAGGATGCAGCTCTTCAGAGAGGAACACACCCAGGCAGCTCAAGTTCCCTCTGACTGACGCAGTGTCACTAGCCCGCCGTAAGCCCCACACACACACACACACACCACACACACACACACACACACACCCCACACACACACACACACACACTCACAGCCAGGGAAGACTCCTCGTGCTCACCTCATTTCTACAGACGAGGCATACCGCATAGGAACAGACGGATACTGTATACAGCAGACACACACACACACACACACACACACACACACCCACTCGTGTACAGTACACAGAGAGTACGCTCTTCCTCCTCTGAATAAGTGATGAGGAGCTGTGCTGCTGAATTATTCAGCAGAGCCAAAGAGAGAAAGTTGCTGAAACTAAACAAGGTTTTGGCCCAGAAAGACGGCCATGACTCTGCAGACCGTGGACTGCGGATCAGACGGAGGTGAGGAGTATTTCAGACCCACAGGAGGAGCGAACCGTGGCAAAGAGATTTTACAGAAATACTGAACGTTTATGATCATATCTGCAGGTTTGTAGAGCACTTCTGAAAGATGAAACTATGTCACAGAAACAGCACACATTGATGAGAGGATTTTCAACTGCTGAATAAATAAACTAGGGATGCACAACACTGGAATTTTGTACCCAAAATGTTGACATTTCAAACTCATTATCTCCAATACAGATATTTTGGTATTTTGTCAAGAGCACAAAGTCTTAATTTTATGAAAAAATGACTTGTTGCTTTCAATGTGACATTTTATTTGTAGGGATGCACAACATTTGATTTTTGCAGATATTTCTAATCTCATTGTCGCCAATATCGTTCATATTTGTGTCAAGAGCACAAAGCCTCTACTTCACTAAAATCGACCCATTTTTTCTGAGATTACGGTGCATTTGTGTTAGAAAAAGATGTGAAGCAAGAAAAACATTTTATTCTTGGATAAATTATACTTTTGATTCATATAAGTGGACATTGCATGATGATGTGTTGAACAATCATGGTGCATTACATTTACAGTTTCCCAATATACAGGATTTCTAGGGTCATTTTGTATGCCCAAAATATTAGCTGTAAATATCAGCAAAAATTGTCATATGTGCCGATACCAATATTGGTCCGATAATATTTTATTTATTGCCTCTTTGTGTAAGGAACAGTTGTAAAATAAGAAAAACTTTTGAAAAACAGAGTTATGATGAGGTGAATAATTATTTTACATTTGTGTATTAAGCCAATATTAGAGCCAATATCATGTACGACCATGCAAGTATTTCAAAAAATGTCAATATCAGCTGATACCAGTATCAAATTTTTTAGGCCAGTATCTGTCAATAACAATATTGTACTGCTAATATCCTGCATCCCTAAAATAAACTAAACAAATAAACACACAGTATAATGTTTGTAACCTGGTAATATTGATAAATTTTTTGTACATGACTGGAAATGTTGGCAAGTGAGAGCTATGAGATGATGAGGTGTTGTGTCAAGCAAGATACCTTTAACAATTACATTTTTTTAAAGGATCTGAAGAAGTGTAGATACAGATATATCGTGCATATTGATGGATGTACTTTATTGATTCCAAACTCTTAAAGGATATAAACAGTATAGTATATAAATATAAAAAATAAGCAAAGGAAATTGAAATCCATGTAGAAAAATGCTTTGTATAATGGGAAGTAGAGGTGAGCGTGTGCTGCAACCAAGAGAGATGTTACTGTATGACTGTAGAAAATTAAAATCTAGTGCAAATATGTTTTACTTTTGCTCTTAACAATGAGAGATAAAGCTGGAAAACAAGTCAAGTTGAGATATTTGTCTCCACCCAAATGGTCTCCTGTCTTTTTGTAACATTTTTGTAACACCTTTTCTGTGACATCTTTTATTTAGCTTTCTTCATTTTCTGAACTTCCTGATTCACTCACCCCACTGAGCTCACTTCCTCATCTGTCTACGTTGATTGGTCTAAATTACTGAAGTCTGCCACTATGATTTATTAAGATTCCTTGAGCTACATGTTTCTCTATATTGATACAGCGTGTTATGTACCAATCGTGAAAAACTCAATAAAAACTTAAATCACAGAAAAAAAGAGAGATATAAATGTTCAAACATACACACACACACACACACAGGGCTAAATTACAGGGATGAAAAGTGCAGCTTAAGGACAGTCAGTTAAGGTAAGGTTTAGGTTAAGGTAAGGTTAAGGTTGGTAAATGTGTGAAAAATATGTAAAAAGGTAAACAAGCCGCGCCGTCACAGAGCTGTCAGACCTCAGGACACTACAGTGATCCTGCTTTTTACCAAATCAGTCCTCAGAGTTTGCACCCAAAGCCACAGAGCTCTTCATTTACATCTGATGACATTGTTTAAGGTACAAACTGCAATGCAAAAGAACAATTGTGCTACTTGAGTCCTCCAATCATTATCAGGCAATCATACTATATTACTGTTTCTGATATCATGGTTATACTTCTGCAAAGTGACTGCCTATAATGCTCAAACAGCATGGAAGACGGGAGGGAAAGAGTTTTCAGGAAAAAGGATGGTTTTATTTCAAGTTTGTGTTGTTGATCTAATTTAGAAGAGAAAAGAGCAATAAGAAACTAAAACGCGAAGCAAACAAGTAATCAGAGAGGTAATTTCATCACATTTTAAAGAAAGAATGAGTAAAAAGTAAGTCATCACAATTTTTAGTCTCATGCCAAACACTGGCTGTAATCTGCCACCGTCACATGATCAGGGCTTCTTTCATCCAAACAGGGGCGTGATCACTTCAGCTGGCATGAGGTGATGTTTTATTTCTCTCAAAGACCGTAAAGAAAAGGCTCCTAAATAAAAAATGAATCCATAGTGTTAGAGAAAATCTTCCCTTGGGCTGATCCAGGGATTACTTTTCTTTGATCAATAACAAGGAGGAACAAAAGGATGTCAAACAAGTGTGTAAAGAGTACAGAATGTAAATATACTAATAATTCAGTAAGCATGATCTTTTGCTGCCTCCAGAGGTCGCCAAAATGTAAAGTTGGCTTTGCAAACGATGGAGAAAGAAGAGGTTTTCATGCTCTTCATTTTCCTTTGAAACTCTTGAGCTGCCTCCTTTTCATACCATCCACAGTTTGACAGACAGATTGATAGACAGACTGTTGCCTCCTACCTCATGACAGTCCTGAAGAAACCGCTGAAGCTCCCACTGATCATTCAGCCTGTCCAGCCACTGCTGGGCCAGCTCTCTGTTCTGGTTTCCCCTGAAAAAGAGAGATACATGCATTTATGTCAGACTTCTGTTATTTTAATACGAGCATTAAAATAATCAAAGTATGAGGGTCTCTTTTATCTGAACGTTTTCCAGGACTGAGGCTGAGATTTCTAAAAATCAAAGATCATTTTCTCTGTTTTGAACAAAGAAAATAGAAAATACACACGTTTTAAAAGTTTTTGACTGTTTGAGCCGCTTGATCACAACAAAAAATTATCACGATTACTCTGAATGTTGTTGTGATCATGATTATCAGACATGATTACTAGTTGATTTTGAGTTTGTATCTTATGCATTTGTTACACTTTAACACATAAAGTTCTTTAAAATGTATTAGACCACCACCCAATATAAGGTTTATGCCACAGCTGCCCTACATTAACAGCACTGGTAATTACTAAAATCATTTTTATGTCCCTGTAATGTTAATACACAGGTATGTAGAAGCTGTTTAACCAAAATGTTATTTTTAATGCTAAAATATAATTATTAATTTTATTTTCACCTTGTCAAATTTACTGTTCTACAAAACAAAACAGAAAAAATATTAAAGCACATTATTATTTCTTGATTAAGATGTCATATTATAGTTCTTTACTTGCATTCCTGAACAGAAAAAATAGTTTTAGTGGTTGAATGTTTGCCTGATTAATTTCTGACTTCTCAGAGAAGTCCAGTGATTTGGCTCAGAAAAGGTGAATTCGGTGTGCTGGTTTGCCGGAGTGGTAAACAACCAGCCATGTCTCATATACATGCTTCAACGGGCCTGGGTTCGAATCCAGCCTGTGGCCAGTCTGAAGAGTGTACTCTTTCTCCCCCTTTCACAAACTTATCCACTGTCTCTCTGCTCAAGAAAGGCACAAAAATGCCTAAAAAAATAATCTTTAAAAAGAGTTAAGGTGAATTCAGTTAGAAATTCTTTATTTATGTTCAAAACCTGTCAAATAGCATTTTCAGTTTTAAACCATTTTTGAAAGATTTCTCAAATATTTATGTTTTCTTGTTTTAATGACAGATGGTCCAATACGTGTGTTAAGCACTGGAGGTCAAAAGTGGAAACAAAAATAAAACTTTAAGTAAATAAGTAAATAAATGAATGAATGAATGAATAAATTAATGTAACTCAGCTGTGTTTCCAGTTAGTGGTTTACTATTTGACCAAAATCCAACAACAATCACAGAAATATTAACCACACATGAAAAAACTCTACAAAACAAGCACAATACACAAGCCACTTAACAACAGTGTATCTCAATTATCTTGTTCTTATGTTTGTGCAAGGCCAGAACCTCAAATAAAAATGAATCTAAATTAATTTGCCAAGTGCTATTGTCAAAACGTCAAACAGGAGCAGACGTACCTGCACTATAATGCTGCATTAACATAACTGCAAAATGATTTATTAGATAAACAGAATGTAAAACATCATAATAATAATAATGTTGCCGTGTGCTCATTTATCCATCCCCATGAGAGGAAAAATAAACGTCCATTGAGTTTAATTATGTAAATTTAGTCGGAGGCCCATATGGTTCCTCACATTTCTATTGTTGGACATGAACACAGACAAACCCCACCAACCCCCACCCAACATAAAGATACACCCGCAGCAGCAGCACCTCCGCCATCACACAGATTTCATGGTCAGGTGTCAGTGTTGGTTTCCACAGAAAGAGCTCTGTGTTTGTTCTCTTAAAACTTTGGAGTCTCCTTGTTTTTGGCTCTTTGGTTCTTTTACTTTTGTTGTATTTTAGTCTCTTTTCAGTCTCAACAGCTGCAGAATATTTTACATCAGCTTAACGGCTGATATGACCAGGACAAAGGGTGGCATGCCAGTTTGAATGCCATTAGAATAAATCCAAAACTAGTATGATCTGTAAAGGGTATCCAAAATCCAGTGTTAAGATCATAATCAAGTGAAATAAAATATCAGTGGGGAAGCTTCTATTGATGTTTTCTTTTCTATTCCCTTTCTTTGCCTGAGACTTTCACATGTCTACTTTAAGGACATGCTTAATACTTTGGCCTCTATGCAGAATAAACTAGAAAAGCACTCAGAGAGCGCAGACCTCCGCCAAGGTGATCCGGATCAGTCCCAAAATTTAATCAGTTCTTCCATATCCCATTTCCAACAATTCCTGAAAATTTCGTCCAAATTCGTTCAGAACTTTTCAAGTTATTTTGAACACAGACAAACAAACAGACAGACAGACAAACGCTGGCGAAAACATGACCTCCTTGGCGGAGGTAAAAAGCAGAAAAGTCCTTTAGCCATCACAATAACTAGTCCCATTTTTCTTCATGTGTCTGTACTAAGACTCAAGTTTATTCTATCAATGACACAAGTTTGTCCTTTAGATTTTAAGTTTAACATGTCATATAATACTGCAAAGACAAATATACATATATGTTTTTTTTATGTTCATTACACGGCTGCTGTACTCATTTTGAAATAAGATTTAAGACTTTACAAACCCCAGCCTTTACAAAAATCAATATAGTTTTAGTATCACAAAGTGTTTGGTCTTTTCATCTTAAAGCCAAATTCAATTGTGAGTGAATTTTTCCATTTTTTCATTCTGTATTTCATTGATGGTTTGTAAACATGTTAATTATAAACTGTGATAAATCCTGTAAATTGTCATGTGAACAAGCAAATTCACTTAGAAGGCCAACATGAAGCTGAATGGTAGATGGACTTGAGCATTTCTTTAATCTTTCTGGTAACTTAAAGGGCTTTTACACCGCAGATCACATCTACACATTAAAGCTGCAGGAGGCAACATTGTTTTAGTATAATTGAGTAAAAATTCTATAATATCCTCCAAGCATAATGTAAGTCAAGTGGTCTGAGACGAGCAATAGGTTTCTGCACCTCACCATGGCTCTGTGTTCAGCCTCTAAAGAATCAGTATCAGGATGATGTGCATCAACCAATCAAAGGTCAGCTCAGACCACTGCGTTCCTATTGGCTGTTCTACTGCATATGTGCAATGGCAAGCGGCAATGGCGGACTGTGCACCAGGTAAAATAGCTATTCCAGCATTGGCTACAACTGCCTACACGGCTAAACAACCCAAAAAAAGGAAGACAGAATTAGAAAAGAAAGAATATAAAAGAGAGCCTGACCAAAAAAGGAGCAAAAGTTGTGTTAATATCGACAGAGCATTCCAGAAATGGAGAGAACTGCGGGATAGTCTAGGTCTGAAGTTGATTCGGAGCTGGCCACTCTTCTCTCGGACAGGTAAGCTGCTAAATGAATAACCTCGTAATATTTGTCGTAATGTGTTGCGGTGATAGTTGTGTTGTGTAGTTAGATTTCATGAAAGCAGATGACAAACGGCTACCGGTAAGTTGAATGCTGCTAACAGTTTAGCCGTCTGCTAACCGTTAGTACAGAGTACGGTTGAAGCTTGACTCAGACATTACTCAAAATTGTGCTAAGTGGACCGGTGAATTCCAGCAGCGGCTCGATAGTGACTGGAGGGGCTCAGGGCGGAGACGAACGAAACCTAACTCAGATGAGACTCAAACCGTTTTCTGGCTTTCTACCTACTGCAGCTTTAGTACACATTCACTCACTGATGGTTCAGAGCTACCATCCAAGTTATGCATCAGTATCATCTACACATCCTTCCTCTTTCATACCCATATGCACGCCACTGACACAGCAGCGGGAGCAACGTGAGATTATGTGTCATGCCCAAGGACACAGTGACATGTGACAGCAGAGCTGGGCTCGAACCAGCAAGTTTCTGATTACTAGTAGAGTGAACAGACTGAGCCCCGACGCCCCTAAGCTAACAAAATAGTTTAGTTTAAAGAAGAATTCAGACATGCCTCGGCAGACCACTCAAAATAAAAAAATTCTGAAAGACAACTAAGGAACAAAATGTAAAACATAAATCTCAGACATTTTAAGGATCTGTTGGAACCCTGTCCTAAAATAATAAAGAAAATTAGAAAATTAGGGTGAATCCTTGACTTTCAAAATGCTACCAGAAGAACTTATTTCATATGGTTTCTTTCATACGATTTTTTCATATGTTCTAATAATTGTTGCTCAAGCAAAAATCAAAACATACTTTATCAAACTACAATAAATTCAAAATATATTCTTACTGTATTATTTCACCATGTGGCACTGGCTCAACTCATCTTGACTTCAGGTGATTAAGCTGTTTGGAACCATCTCAAGAAAAACAGGTCTCCTCATAGAAACAAACAGCCACAGACTAAGAATCTGATAAACTATTGCCTTGATTTTCATGCCATTTGAGCTGTGAACTGAGTGTTGTGTTTACTGTGTGATGGTGCAGCCGCAATACCAGTCATGACAGCTAAAAACTTAGCTTTTTATACCAGTATATCAGTTTCATTGGTTAACAAGACTACTAGATGAAAAAGTAGGTACAAAATAAAAGTTGTGTCTTATGCACTCGATGTCACAATGCTCTTTGTGTTTCTATATTCTGCTCTTCTCATCCGTTGTTTTGTTTTTACACTGTACATCTGTTTTTCAAGTGTTGAGCATGCTTTACAATAAGATTTGAATCTAATAGTGTCTCCTACTTTGTTATGTCTTAATTTTTCTATATGAACATTCGATTAACTATTTTTATGTACCTGTTAGCGAGGGTGTCAATTCGTTCCTTGATGCGCTCCGAGTAGATGTTGCTCTGGCTGATCAGACTCTCTCCTGCCTCAATCACAGCTTTAATCCTGTGCAGGTTCAGTTCCATCGTGGTGGTGAAGTCCTTGTGTTTCTTTATAGCTGCTTCGACTGTTTCCACTGTGGTCGGCAGCTCCACATGAGCGAGGGCAGACTCCTGGAAGATAAAAACGGAAGGGAATTCTTGGTTAAAGAACTTTAATTAAAAGGATTTCACTGAAATAAGATGCCCCTAAATTCAATATAACAGAGAAAAACAGCTAGGAGATCAAATTCTGGCGCCATGTTTTTTTTTTCCAAATATTTCTGAGTACCATAACCATTTAACAAAGAAATTAAAAGAAAAAAATCAAGTTTAAATTAAATAACAAACCTAATAACATAGCTAACTAGCCAACAAGAACATAATTGTCCTCCTTCAGTAATCCTCTTAGCAGTCATGTCCTTGGCTAAACTAAACCAGTCTCTGTTGCTTTTATGTGACTTTTATGAAATTAAAAACACATTTTCAGGTCAGGGTGGTGAGTAGAATGAAACCACATAATATACTGAACTGAGAGGCTTTTCTGCATTTGACCTTTTATGAGAAGACAGAAAACTACTCCTATAAATAAAATATCAACATTTTTGCTCTTCCAATCACTTTAAAATAAATGTTAGGTAAACACATAAAAAGACACTATTACAAATGCACTCTGCCTCTGGTAACAGAGAGAATAAACCAAATTAAAGGAGAACAACAGAGAGAGGAGGAGAGAGATCTACAGCCTGGAACATCTTTGATACTTATTGAAGAGGAAATGCCGCCTCCGCCCTCGGGCTCATAAGGAGAGTCGGTTCCTGGTAAAGATCTGTTATCAAACAGGGAGAGACGCTCTGGCAAACACACAGACTAACACACACACAAACAGACAAACAAACTCAGGAGTCAAGGGCATCTCTGCCCGTGACATTTCAGATTAGAAAAACAAACCCTGTGCACGAGATACTGAGCGTAAATACAACAATCCAGACCGCAGAGCCCACGTCTGTTAGTGCCTGCTTCATCACAGAGCTGAGTCTGATCAGAGAGGATTCTGACCCAATGCTAAATAAATATATTTAATACACTAATGCCTTTAAGGAAATGTAAAGTAAGAAATGTAAGTGAAAGCAAATAAATAAATAATAATATATAATAAATCAGAGAGACAATCACATCCAGCTATGGTCAAACTACTAGAACCTAGTTTACTGTCGATGGGTATCAAACTCTTTTGTTCCCTCACAAAATTTTTGGGCTCTTTAATCAATATTCAGAGATGGGATATCACATTAGGAATGCAGCTTCATCTGTTTATGTGAAACACTAAAATGTTTAATAAAATAACTGCCACATAATCTCCTGTAGGTGTAACAAAGTCATATTTCCACTGTGATTATTTAAAATATTTTTTGGACAGACACAACAGTGTTTCAGTACAGCTTTACAGTCAAAAAATAAATGATTACTATATTCAATCATACATACACAGCATTTGGACCCTGCTGTCTCAGTGAATGTCTCTGTCTTATGAAGCATTTCTCTGTAGTACGTTGTTTAATGTGTGAGGGGAGATGTGCTTAACCTGAGGATGTTAGCGGCTTTTTTCAAACACTGGCCCTTTGCAAATGCACGTGGGGTAAACAGACATAAGTCTGAGATATTTATCTGTTGTGTCAAACTGATTTAATATTAATATCTGGCACATGTCACCGCTGATTTACAGCAGATTCTTCTTACAGGCCAGTGAAAATGACCTTTTAGACAAACTGTTTTCATGATCAAACAGCAGAGAAATACTGTCACTGTGGGAGAATGACATCAAAGAAGCATTCAGAAACATACTGGTTACTCAGAATTTCCCTTTTGGAAAGATTTCACAATATATGGACTGAAAACAGAAATCTTTTGCAAGTGCAGCGATAGTTAGCATCAAACTGAAAGCAAATAAAAGGTCACTTGAGCAGATAAGAACAAATCACTAACCATAATGCAGAGGACCTGCTTTGTGCCCTTTGAACTACAATAAACTTTAAGATCCCAGCCTTAAGTTTTATATTTTACTCACACAAAGCACAACAGTATAAGAAAGCATTTTGGCAAAAAGCCATCTGACAGGGGGAACAACTTGGTCCAAAATCAAAATGTTAGTACATCTATGGTCACATCACTGAAGTGATGGTTCACTCCAAATGTCTGCTTCATTTCTTTTTTCATTTGTCCCTTCAGCCCTAACTAATACCATCAAGGGGTCATCCTAAAATAATGTGTTTTCAAAGCAGTCCCTTACAAGCCATTGTTCTGGTTTGGTTTCACTAAAAGTAAGAAGTGTCTGCAAGCCTCTGTTTGTCCCAGAATGAATGAGACTGAGAAAACATTCATTCAATCACCATTCAGTTTCTCTATAAGATTCTGCCCTCCCCAGTCACTTTCTAAGGGATGTTACCAAAACAGGCAGGAAATGTGTCTCATGATATGTGAAACAGTCCACCTGGTTTGTCAGGTTGTTACATTTGGCCAAAGGTAAACAATTTAAAAAAAAACATGGCATTTCCTCTACATTTTGTGTGCTGTATAAAGCTCTGCTCTTAAGTGAGGAGATGAGATTGAAAGAGAAAAAAAATACTTCAGTAAAAGACGACTGGTCTCTGCAAAGCTAAACTTTATCTGTACGACACAGCATATACTGAAAAAAGCACATTTGCCATGAAGATGCAGCTTTTCTCTGGCCGACTAACATGATTTAAGGTTGTAATAAAGTGGTGTTATTGATACTGAGCAGATTTTGGTGGTGTGAGCATGTAATCAGAGAAAAAAACAATCCAACATGCATCTCTGAAATATAAGTGAAAATACCCAAAACAGCACCCAAGCTCAGAGCTGTTATGTCTCACCTGGTTGTTGAGGAAGGACTCGGCCTGTTTGACGTCTCGGAGGAACAGATGGAAAATGTGTGCCTGGACCAGAACTTCCCTCCTGCTCTCCCACATCTCCAGGAGTTTGTTCCAGCCCACATCCAGCTTCTGGAGCCACTGCTGCAGGGCGGCCTGAGGAAGAGGAGCCTCCTCTGACTCCAGCAGCTCGTTCATGGCCTGCAGACGCTCGTAGTCCTCCTCATACCTGCGGAGATGTCAACAGTCACACCTTTAATTAGCCTCTGATCCTCTGATGTTAGTAAGACATGTCAAAGATCCTTCAGTGACCCACCGTCCAATCTCCTCCTTTAGAGCGGCGTGTTTGTTGATGAGTTTCTCTGCCTCTTCCAGATCATTGGGCAGCTGGTCTGAAGCTGCAGACGTCTGTGT
Organism: Cetoscarus ocellatus; assembly: GCA_037902135.1. Taxonomy (NCBI): domain Eukaryota; kingdom Metazoa; phylum Chordata; class Actinopteri; order Labriformes; family Labridae; genus Cetoscarus; species Cetoscarus ocellatus. The sequence goes on from JBAMNC010000195.1 coordinate 100,006, forward strand.
CTGAACCAACCAGGTGAGGAACGAGTCCAGATCCTGATAGGATGAAAAAATTAACACAGTTCACATTAATTATATTTCAGCAAAACTGTGAAGCAGTCACACCTTTTCTTAGATATAAAATGAGTTCATTTAAAACAAGTTCAGGACAGGACCCTGGCCTGTTTGCACACTTGTGTCCATTTATCTCTTCCCTCAGTATTTATCTCAGTACAAGCTCTAATAATAAACATGTTGGAGAAGGCTGAGATTGTCATGTTGGTCAACTTTTCTTTTACTTTTGCACATTCATGTCTTGTGTCTTGTCTTTCCTGTTTTATTTTGAAGCCCTAACCCTTGACTTTGTTTCAGATCTGTTTCCTGTTTGTCCTGCCTCCGTCTTGTCGCACCTGCCTCCTGACTGTTTCACACCACCTGTGGGAGCCACATTTAGCTCATAGATATGATATGTTAATGAATAAGAACAATCTGTATTTTGTTTGAAAAGATTGTCTTCTTTTTTAAATTTCATTTTAGTAAATAATTCATAAATGTGTTTAAATTTGTAATTGATATTATAAATGTTGATTTAGGTGGAGCAGTGAATTAGCTTCCTGCAACCTCGAGAGAGAGAGAGCCTATCTGCAGTAAGAAGGCTCAGAGGTGCTTCAGCCAGTTTCAGACTGATCAAGAACCGAGCCACATGGTTTAAGCTCTTTGATTTTTTGAAACCTGACTTTAAATATTCCTGTAACATGCATTACCAAGCTGTGGATTAAAGTGTTTTTTTGTTTTTGTTTATCTTTTTACATCAGAGTCATGTGGAAGTTTTTTCTGTTTCAAAGAGCTTATACGAGTATTTCCAAGGCCTCTTTGGTCAGTGACCCACCACACCACCTGCTTCCCATCAGCCCTCATTACTTCTTGTATTTAACCTCGTGTCTCATCGCCAGTTTGTCGTACCTCACAGTCTTCATCCCAGCATTCTTCATAATTTTGTCTGTACCACCTTGCCTGTTTCCTGACCTTTCCTTTTTGCCTCACTATTCTTGGACTTGCTGTCTGATCTGATTCCCTTTTTGTGTACCAACTCCTGCCTGTTTTTTTTAACCCCACCTCTTGCCTATCTGTGTACCAACTCTGCCTGCATAAACATTAAACCTTTTGCCTGTTTGACCCTGGTTTTGGTGTTGTGCATTTGTGTCCGACTCGTCTGTGATACATTCATGACAGAGATCACTGAAAAAAGACAAAGTTGTGATTTTTTTGTGCAGCCCCTGACAGGATTTTTGTAGTTTCAGTAATAAAATGGCAACTTTAAAAATCAGTATATTTTCAGATCACGCTGAAACAGAAAGTAGATCAAAGTAAAGGATAATAAATTAATTATGTTTTAAAAAGTCAGTCACTGAATGCCGCTCAGTTTAACCTCGGATGAAGTTGGATGCACATTCAGTATCTTTTGTTCATTATTAGGAGAGGATCAGGGTGATAATTTACCTGTATGAAGCTCTGCAGCCTGCTAGCCACCATCAGAGAGTCCTCACATCCCTGTAGGGTGCGTTTAAGCTCCTCCCACTCCACACTAATGCCATCAAAAGGTACGAGCACCTCCATGGCCCTGCTCCCGTGAGCGGTTGCCAGATACTCTGCCTCTTCCTACATTCAGGTAAGAACAGGCAAAGAAATTGGGGATAAAACAGTTTTATTTTTTTATTTATCAACGGTACCTTTTGTAATTCCATACCTGTAGATGTAGGAGTTTGGGCTCCAGCACAGACAGGGCTCCCTCCATGGTTGACAGACGTCTCTGCAGAGCCAGGACCCCTCCCAGGTCACTGCCCATGTACTGAGTAGCATCAATGGCCTTTCTCTTTTCTTGGATCTGGGATTTGATCTCTGCGCACTCTAGCAGGTAGTTCTGCAGGCGTAACATTGAGTTCATCTGATCTTTCTTCAGCTCCACCAGCTCCACGATGCAGTTCCACCTGAAAAGATAAAACAGACAGGATGAAGTTAGGGTAAGAAGTGTAGTTCAAGGGGCGAATGGTGGGATATGATCAGTAAAGGATAAATGTACAAAGACAGATCCCATACACTGGCCTTGTTATTCAACTGCTCTGTACAAATAGACTTGCATGACCTGGCCAATTACAGGACACTCCTAAAAATAAAAAAGGCTTAAGTTTTTACTCTCTGGTTGAATAATGGTCAAATAAAAAAATCATTAATGAATAAGTTACTGAGTAATCATCTGTGACAAAGATTCAAAAACAAAAGATCAGACTGGATCATTCATTCCTAAAAAACGTCAATTCTCTTCATTGTTAAAGAAACCAGGTATAGTGACCCTAAACTTTAAGACTACCAGGCTCTTCATTTTCAGGGTAAAGCGGAGCACACACATAAAGATTATCAGGCTGTTTTCATCCCGACTTTCCCCATTCCCGACCACGGATGGCAAATGCCAGATTGGTTTAAGTCTTTTAAGATTATCCTATAAGATTATCCTGTGGTCTGAGGTGTGTTAAGAGTGAATTTGTCCTGATAATCAGCTCTGAAACAGATCAGGCCGACAATCCACCAAAAATCTTCATGTGTTTTGGGAATGCTGATGACTCCCAAGTCATGACTCTGTGAATTGTGACGTGAAACAGAATGTGGTGAAACAAGAAGCAAGCTGACTGAGGAACAAAGAAGCAGGCGTAAATAAAAACAAGCACAGCCGACCTGAAACATAAAGTTTGGTGGACCTAAGACGCGAAGGACCAGCTCACGAGATCACGCTGCCTCCAGGATTTTTTCAACAGTCTTTTCTTTTATCTGGCTCAGCATTTTTCTGTCAAAAATAGTCCAAAGACCACCATCATTCCCTCTCCTCGAATGTCCTCTCCCATGTTGCATGTTGTGTTTTCCGGTTATTGCCATAGACATAAATGTATATGGTTGTTGCTATGTTTCTTCCTCCTCATTTTTGGTAGATCATTTTTGATCACGTGAGATTTCTGTCTTGAAGGACTAGATTCTAGATCAGTGGTGGGACAGAATGGTTATGTGTGTGGTGAGCTGTGTTGAGATTATCAGAGCACACCAAACACAGTACGATCAAAACTGTTCAATGCCTGATTTTTATCTTCATGTGTGGGGTCTCTAACAGATAAAACATCTCCTCAGATTTAGAAAATCCTTATGCCTGTACCCTGCTTAGCAAACAGACATTTGCAGCACATCTAGAAGCAAAGGTCATCTCCATCAAATCATGAACCGCCTAAAAATATCAGAGTCAAGTGAAGCTAAAACCACAGTTAAGATTAGATTAGATAGAACTTTATTAATCCCTTGGGAAGACTCCAGGGAAATTAAGATTCCAGCAGCATAGCAAGCATACAGGGCTAAAAATGCACACAGGTATCAGAAAAGTAAAAAAATAAAAACAATTTGCAATCATAAATATAAATAACAACAAATATACGGAGTGATCCCACTCTTTTTTAGAAATCATTTTCCAGGACGTTTTCACCCCCCCTTTACTATTATAAATGTATGGATAATACTTACTTTTTATGTTTATTTACTCTGCTTTTTTTAATTAATAGATTTTGTTTATTTACTGTTTGAGTAGCCTCAACTATATTTTGGCATTTTTCATTATTTTTTTGTCACCATTGTTTAAAGTTTTTATATTTTATCCCTTAAACGTAAGATACATAATTTTCCAGGACAAGTCAAGCTTTTCCAGGACATTTTACTTTTTTCCTCATTTTTCATGTCTTCCATGACTGGAAAATTTGTCGATCATTTTCCAGATTTTCCAGGTTTTCCAGGACACGTGGGAACCCTGATATGGCTACTGGCTGCTGCTCCTTCCCATTCTCTGTCTTCCTGTAACACCTCCTCCCCGTGTGACGAGTTGTACAGTCAAGTCTGCTTTCTCGATGTATATTACAAAGCTCGCATTACCATAACATTTGTAGGACCTGACGTGATCTATCTCGAAATACATGCGCCGTTTCATTCTGTTTTCTCTCTGTTCAGCTGTGGTTTCAGCCCAGGCCTCGACTGTTTACCATATCATCATACAATATGTTCTCCTGATTCTGATCCAGACCAGCATGTCTCAATGAACATGCATTCAGCCAAGAATCACACATGAGACACATGCACATAGATCCTTTGACTGTAATGAGGTAATGGTAGATCCACCGAGAGGCAGACAGAGCCCTCAGCGGGGGGGACAGAACAGCACGGTGACACTGATCTCAGAGCTGCAGAAGTCGTCTAATATGATCCAACTCAAAATCAGCTTTACTGGAGAACAGGCACAAGCAAGGGACCTGATGTATGTTAGCTCTGCTCTGTACATGTGACTAAGATAAAATATAAAACTATGAACACATTCCCTTTTTAATTTTTCTAAATCCTATCATAAGAATGCACGAATCACCTCTAATTTCGAAGAGTGCTACAGCAGAGCAGCAAACAGATTTTTTTGTATCTCAGTGTTTGCGTGTGTGTTGTGTGTACGGAGTAAGGGTAATTTTCAAAAGGAAGAAATGCTTTCTTTGTTTGTGCAAGATTTATGTCCTCTGTCTGACTGATGACATTTTGTAGCTTACAAAAAACGTTAGTGATAATCTCCTTCCATATCTAACAATGGTAAGGGTTCTTTCCTAAACTCAAGTTCATTTTTTATAATAAATACTTGTAGCAGCACATTAGGGGTGTTTATTTTGTATGCTTGTTGTTATTTTTCCTCTCTGTTGGCCTTGTCCTAACCGAGGCAGCCAGCACAGATGGTCACCCTGAGACCGACACCGTTTGCCAAGGTCACAAGACTCACGGACGCAGAGCCATGAGGACTCTGCTGCCAGACGTAACAGTCAGTGAACATGAGTGAGACACGAATCAAAAGGCCAACCTGGCTGGACTTTAGCTTAAATTAACATGTCGGCCAAAAAAAAAATCGCTTCTCCTCACAATATCTCCTCTCCTCCCACCTTCTCCTCCCTCCTAACTGGAGCAAACAGGACAGGAACGAGATCAGCTAATTTACTGCTACCAACACAAGTCTAATAATCGAAAATCAATCCATCCATCATTTATACCACATTTCCCTTTCAGGGTCTAGGACCTGGAACCTTTCTCAGCTGACATTAGGCGAGAGGCAGGGTACACCCTGAACCGGTCACCAGCTAATCACAGGGCCACAAAGAGAGACAGGCAACCAGTCAAGCTCACACTCATACCTAAGGACAAAGTACACTGCAAAAACTCAGAGCTCAGCCAGTGAGTTGGTCTATTTTCAAGTCAGAAATATCTAAAACACTTGTTCTAATCCACATTCACTTAGCCAGTCCAGATAAACATCTTACTACAAGGAATAAAAGGCAAAAATAAAACTTTGAACTGCTTGTAATAATAAGAAAATATCTGTCAATTAGACAAGCAAGGTTGACTCTGTGAGGGGCTTAAATTCAGGTTAAAAATCTGCTCTGGATTAAAAAAATGTTTTTAAGACCCTTTAAGTTAAATTTGTCTTGTCTCATTGGCAGATTATTTTACTTATTACAGGCAGCTCAGGCCTTATATTTAGTTCTTATATCTTCAAATAAGATCTTAATCCAGACATATCAGGAAATTGTGGCTTAAAATACGTGTAGTGAGGTATTTTTGACTTGAAATTGGACAAATACTCTCAACTAGACCTGAGTTTTTGCAGTGTAGAGTCACAAATTGACCTAGTGAGCATGTTTCTGGTCTGTGGGAGGAAACAAGAGTGCCCTGGGAAAACCCACGCAGACACAGGGAGACAATGCAAACTCCACATAGAAAGACCCTGTTCGACACAGGGAGTCGAACCAACAACCTTTCTTGCTATGAGGCATGTACACTAACTAGCCGAGGCACCAGCCGCCCTTATCAAAAATATATATTTTTTTTAATTATTCTGAATTATTTTGAAAAAAGAAAAGTATCAGGGCTGCACAGTGGCTCAGTGGTTATGAATGGTTGCCTGTCTCCATATGTCAGCCCTGTGATTGACAAGTGACAAGTCCAGGCTCTACCCTACTTCTCCAGTGATGACTGCTGAGGTAGGCTCTAGCCCCCACGACCCTGAACAGGATAAGTTGTAAAGATAATAGGTGGAAAAATGAATGATTTTCTTGAGTAAATTCACCACACTCCTCAAAGGTTAGTGGCAGACACTTAACAGCAGCAAACATTTCATATGTTTACATTTACAACCAAGTCAGTACAGCTCAGTCAGACTTTTTAAATCGGTGTACTGTCCGTTCGTAGGCTAACATGACCCTAAAGGAGAATCTGTTTTTTGGCAGAGGCATATCTGCCTTTAATACAGTAGATGACAATATGTTCCCTTTCAGACAGCTTCACTGACCTTCCCCCTGTTGAAGTATCAAGAAGTATCTATGCAAGAATAAAACAATCAACAACTACATTTCCTTGATGGGTTAGTTCAGTTTGGAAAAAAATCATTTTGTACAGTTTCAGTCAGACTAACATGTTTACATGCACTTTAAATGTCCACTTTTAGCTGGACTTACACAATAATTCCAGCTAATTTCATTCCACAATAATTCCAGCAATAATTGCTACTGTTTACTCTAATGTCCTCATCTGTTGTTTCCAACTGCTATACTGTGTATAAGAGCAACTGAAACAACCGAATTTCCCCTTGGGGATTAATAAAGTATTTCTGATTCTGATTCTGATTCTGATAATTCAACATTTTTGAACTGCATGTAAATATACATCTGTATTTTGCTTTAGGTATCTTTGCTGTAGAGTCAGTTTTGTTTAAGTACCTGGAGTTAAGGTGGTCCTGACATCCTCTGACTTCGTTGGAGGACGGATGACCTCCGTCAAGGAGCTGCTGAACAATCTGGTTGACGTCCAGGATCCTTCCCATGAGGCTGTTCATCTCCTGATCCAGACTCTCAAACCTGAAACAAAAGACAATACATATAATGGAGCACTCCATAAGTTCGGGTGTTTTAACATTTATGGTTTAGATTTAAATCACAACAATAACATATTTGATGCCTCATAATCAGACCTCTCCGCCTTCCTCACCTGTGTGCCACCACCTCCACATCCTCCAGTTTCTCGGGGACCTCCATCTTGTCCAGCCACTGCTCCTTTTCATCGATCCACAGCTCACAGGAGTTGACCTCGCTGAACATGCGGTAGACTGCCAGGGCATCATGGAGCCACTGCTGCCTGAGCACCGCCACCTCGACCACCTCGGTATAAAGCTGCTCCACCTCCCCCATTCGCACCTGAGACTCCTGCAGGTAAGGAAGAAGAGCAGAGAACGCGACATATTGAATGGAAAACAGATCAAATTTTGACAAAGGGAGGCTTAAAGTAAACTGATCTTGATACTTTTTCAAAAAACAAAAGCTTTGACTAATAGAATACCAGTATAATCAAATCAATAATAAAAAAATAATAGTTTCTATTCAATGGTAGAGAAAAGTATTGAAGTTCAGAGAGGACATGCCCAGGTCCCTGTGTCCCCCTCAAGTGTCCAACAGTGGTAATGGAAAAGGCATCAATGTTTTTTTATCACTTGTATTTTATCAAAATTCAAAATTGTGGTGTTGCGGCAGCTCTAAAAGGGGAAAATAAAATACTGAATACTTAAACATGATGAATCTTTTTCATCTGTGACCTACCTCCTGTTCACGGTAGCGCAGAGGCAGCAGGGTCATGTGTTTGCGCAGCGTCACCACATGTGCACGGTGTTTGTCGATGGCTTCGCTGACCCCTCTGTGTTTCTTTAGCAGCGACTGGGTGGAGTACTCATCGTGTCCAAAGTCTTCACTGGAGACCAGGCGGTAAGCATCCTGCAGCCAGGCCACCACGTCGTCTGTCTCGGTTGTGAACTGAAAAAAGTTTAGCGCCTCCTGCAGGTGGCCGAGACGCTGCGCAGCCTGGTCCTCCAGCCTCTTCCACTCGCTCTTCACCTCCATGATGCGCTCCTGGATCCCTGCTGTGCCGAAACTCTTCTCGCTCAGGATCTGCTTTCCTCTCTTCATGGTGTTCTGAAGACAGAGGGAGGACAGTGGAGATGTTCTAGTGTTATTGTTTCACTGTTAATCAAAAGACAGCAAACACTGTCCAACACAAGTTTGTTCATTCTGCAGTCGAAGGCCCTTTGAGAAAAAGTAAGCATTTTATTTTGGAATGTTTGGTTAATGAATAACATGAAGACCAAAACTATACGATTCTAAAGGTATGACTGAAGCTGGGGACATAGTACACAACAGCATGTCTTTTGATCAGACGTTGACGGTCCCCAAGAGGGCTTTCACACCAGCACAGTTCTGGTTCTAGATTCTCAGAACCTTGGTGCTTTCTAGCGAACCAGCCCACATTCATACCAGTTTAAGCTGAACGAAAGTGGGAGGGCCTTATTCCGTGTTATGCAGGTGGAAGTAAACAACCGACCGGTTAAAGGCGGGTTGCATCGATATTCTGAGAGCCTTTGTTGCTTTACTGAAGGTTTTTGTTTTCATTGAGCAATCAAGCACGCAACAACTGTTGATGATGAGACACAGACGACGTGCTTGGAAGGCATCCGATATGTAAAAAGTGTGTGTGTTCCTCGACTTCCTGCTCATTTTATCAACACAAAATACGACATGCCCACTGATTATGTCACGGTTTGCCAGCTGTGAACCAACTCTTCAAGCTCTGAACCAATTATTTTTCAGTCTGAACACGCCGGACGGTTCAACATTAGGTTCAGGAACCAGAACCGACACGGAGCCGTGACGGTGTGAAAGCTCTCTATGTGGGCAGCATGGGTTCAGTCTGTTCTTACCCTCTTGTCATTCCCCACTCTCTACCCCCATGTCCAACTCCAGTCAAAATTCTCTCTCCATCAAAATAAGGCATAACAGCCCCCAAAATACAAAGATACAAAATAATTAGATTGTATTTGCATGATGTGAATGATCATGGCCCTTACTTATCCTCACATTAACTAACCATATCTATTTTGAATTTCTTTTCACACTGTAATGTAAAGGCAGAAAGAACCAACAACACAATGTCACTTTTATTGTTCAGCTACCCAAAGTCAAGTTGAGGGAAAGCTCAAAGATAAGTTTGAGATGAATACTTAAATTAACCTGCAATCAACAAATCTATGAAAGTATGACGGTTCTCTTCCAACACACGTTAAAAACACACCTGCAGCAGCGACCGATGAGCCAGCAGCTCTCCTGCCAGCGTCTTATGTTTTTGGAGTAACCTCAACACACTGCTCAGGTCCTTCCCGTAACCCTGAGCCCCCAGGATGGAGCTCTTCTCCCGGATCCAGACCTCGGACTCCTCCAGCTCCTAACAGGCCATGAAAAGACAGATGGTACAATTACTTTGTGACGTACTGGTCAGGTAAAGATTTATTCACAGATATGTTAATCCACATATGTGGACACTGACATATTGGGTCTGAATGAATTTTGTCTTGTTGATCAGTAACTGCTGTCCAGACCATAATGACACTTATTTGACTTGATCTGGATGTAAATTAACTGTTTCATTACTGTTTAACACTTCAGCAGATGGTTCTTCAATATGAATCTAGTTTTGCTCGAGGATTTCACCTTTTCAAAGGGATATGCCAACATTTGTTTTGTTTTCGTGTCTCGCCTCACTCCCAAGTCCATGAGATGGGCTCACGCTACCCATTGACTCCCAGTATTTGAGCTAAGCTAATTAGCGGTGGGAGAGTTCTGCCTGTCTCTTCCTTGTTACTGCATGCACAGTTGAGAGAATGGTGTCTATCTGCTTGTCATGGACTCAGGAGTGAGGCAAGACAATAAAAGAAAAAGGAAAGTTAACGTTAACTTAACGTTGCTCAAAGCTGCGCCAATGGTGGATTCATGTTAGTAATGCACGTAGCTTTACCTGAAAGAAAGCCCACAGCTGCCTCGACTCTTCAAGTTCTGAGCATCTTTTAGCTGCCAGTTGTTTGAGCTCCTCCAGACAAGAGGAAACATGATTGACACGGTTACAGATCACCTGTGGGTCACAGGGTTGGTATCCTGAAAGACAAAGTAGATTAGGATAAACACAAAACATGAAAACTATACTTTATGAAATAGTCCATAATTACATAAAAGTCAGTTTTTATATATATTAATGGGGTTTTTGTTTGTCTAGCCTTACTTTCATGCTAATCCCCTCACTGGGACAGAGGTGATCAAAACTCCAAACTCTACAACATACAACATATATTAAGTGAAATGCTTTGTACCCTCTATAGTGGTGAATTTGAGTGCGGCAGCGTTGAGTGTCTCGACTCTCTCAGCCTGCACGGCGATGTCAGCTTCCTGCAGGCTGTGTTTCTGCAGCAGGTCGTCGACCTCAAGAAGATGCTTCCCAAAGTCCTTTGACAGCAGCTGGACCTGAGGTGGAGCCAATGATGGAGAGAGGAGTGAAGGAGAGAACAAAAAGATGACAGAGGATGTCAATGTTGTCTCTAAAATTCATTTTTTCAATTATTATAAAAACTTTATCCCCCATTTTGTTTTTATTTCTTCTCTCCTGCTGTTCACATATTTTTTATAACCAAAATACCTTCACACACATTGCCCCTCTTTCAATCCCCATTTTACCAGAAGACCTATCAAAAAACTTTCTCCTGCAAAGCCTTCATCACCTGAGTGTCCTCCATCCAGTCGATCATGTACACCATATCCTGAAAAGTCTTCTGCAGGGCCAGGTTCTTCTCCAGCCGGGCCCTCCTCCCAGCCACCAGCTCCTTCAGCAGACTCCACTGACCCAGGATGTTCTCCTTTCGTGCCAGGATGCGTCGTATGTCGTAATATCCTTCAGACTCCATCTCTGCACTGAGCTCCACCACCACACCTATTCGCTCCTCATAGGAGGCTATGTCCGCCTCTATGGCCTCATGTTTCTTCATCGCTGCTTCCACTGCTGGTAGGTCATAGCCGAAATTATCCTGGAGGTTGAGGAGAAATACACAACATGCTGTAAACTTTAAGCTGATCCAAATATAATACAGAGCAAACACCAGAATATATCAAACCAGGGGATAGAGATTAAAAAGGACCACCATCAATCCATTTTTATCAGCCTACTAGATTCAGGCCACTTGTGAAGATCGGTTTCAGATGTTTATTTGTTGTGTCATACCAATTTGATGCAGAAGTCTGACTTGACTAACTGCTGATTCAGATAAGATTTTTATCTGCGACTTTTACCTGTGAAACGAGCCTCTGGTTCTCATTGAGCCACGCTTGCCTCATGGTGGTTTTGTGGTCAAAGCACTGAGCCAGCAGCTCAAGCTTCTCCTGTCGAATCAGCTCCTTACGCAGAGCCACGCCCCTCTCATGCTCCGCCTTCTCCAGCCTTTCCCAAGCCTGGAGGGAAAATACCATAAATTACAAATCATTGAACAATATAGCAGAAAATTGCACTCAAGGGAAAAAATAAATTAAAAAGACATCCTATGAGCACATGGGGCCCATTCCTAGCTCAGTTGCTGGATATGAAAGAATGACACCACCTACTTCTGCATAATTTTTTATTATGTTCAAATACAAAATTGTATACTATGTAGACTTCCTAGGGTATTGTGTTTTTTGCATTTTTTTTTTAATTTTTGGTTTTGTTTTGTATTCTATGTTTTGTGGTGTAGGTCTGGCTTGATTTGTATGTGGTTGCTGGACTTTATAGTTATTTTTTATTTTATTTTCTTGTTTGTAAAGGAAAAAAGGCTGTACAGATACTGAAAAAGCACACAATGTTTGTCACTCTTACTTTCGTAACTGTAATAATGTAAGAGTTATTTCGTTGTATTTGTCTGACCAAAACATCAATAAGAAATAAATAAAAATAAAAGAAGACATCCACTCATTCATTATACAAATTTAACCCTTTCAGTGCTGTGGTATATGAATAACTTAAAATTAAATTAGTTGCAGGTTTTTAAGTGGTTAAAAGAAAATTATCAGGAAACACCAACAGAGCAAAAGTCTCTGGTTTGTGCGGTCATTCAATTTCACAGTAAAAGTCAAAATACTGGATATGAAACAGAAGTCCAAGCTGGTGGTTGTCTGACCTTGTTGATGTCTGAGATGAGCTTCCCTTCATGAGGCACGTAGGGTTTCTGGTTGTTGGCTCTGAGTTTGCTTTGGATGGTGAAGAGTAGGACTTCAAGATTCCCCTTCTCCTGAAACCTGAGAGAGACACAAACTTTGGTCAGTGATGCTCTTATCTCCTTCAACAGTCCTCTCCTGAGTAGGACACGCTAGAAGATCTTCAAACTTTGCTGTCTTGCTCAAGGACACTCGGCAGAGTAAATGCTGGCTGGCAGGAACTGAGAACTCCTGGTGAGGTGTTTTATCTCCGCTTTGTCTTGTTTTCTGCTGTCCAGTCAGGATTTATCACGCAAGAAGGAGCTGGAGTATGTTTGTTACTGACTTATACCGGTGTAGTGACATTTTCAGAGCAACTGTGGTGCCCAACTAAAAAAAAAACAAAAGTAATTCTTAATGAAACAATAGAAACAGTGGGATATTTAACTAATTATGCAGCTTTAAATTCTTTGTGTTAATCCAGAGACCTCTTTGCTGTTATTATCAAATAAGAAAAACTTTATACATATTTTGACCTCAGTTGACAGTAAACGCAACTCTTTATAGGGTTATGCAGGTTGTATGATTGCAAACTACTGAAACCTTAGTAAACCCTGTGGATTCAGTAAAAACTGTTGCATGAAATGCTAAAGTTTGACATATATTAAACCAGAGTATTTAATTGTCCTATTCAAAAAGGGTCATAAAAACACTTGAGTGTTTAATGCATGAGAATAATCAGTCAATGATTGTTTATGAGTGTGTGCCATATGTTTGCAATTTAAACAGATCATGAAACTAAGTGTTGTTGTTACCTGACACCAAAACTTGACTTACTTAAGGCCAGTCAACTGGACATGGGCCATGAGCGTGATAACACATATTGTATGATGTGTGTTTTTGTTTCTGTGTGTATAATCACAGCTTTGTGCTCTCAGTGCCTGTAGGGCTTTAGGCTAAGCACTGGGCTGATGTTCATGCTGATTTTAATGATGCTGAATAAAAGGCTTACAGTTTATTTCATCTGTGTTTCAGTGAAGTTCAAGCATGTTTAGCAAGAAACTGAAGACTTTCATGCTGATTTGATCCCCACAAGTCTAAGCTTTTCTTTAAACTGACTGTTTAATAAGCAGGGTAAAATATGAAAAAAAATCTGTTGCTGCAGGCACTATATGTGTCTGTGTGCGAACTACAAAAAATATAAAAATGTTGTTCTAAAAAGGAAAAAAACCTACTTGATGGGCTTCTCTATGGTGCAGTAGGTTGTGAAGGCCTGCAGCTGCTGCTGGACTCCGGTCAGTGAGTTGGCAAACTTCTGGTTGCTGATGACGGCGATGGTCTTTTCTATCCAGTCCAACAAGTCAGACGCAAGAGCTTCATAGCGATTTACAATCTTTTCTGCTTCAACACAGTTATCGAGGACCTGAATCAGAAAAACAACAGGGTTTTGTACAGATTCAGAGAGAAATAATGGAAAATAGAGTCATAAGAGAAAAGAGATACAAGCCAATGGGTAGCTGGTTTTGTGGAGTGAAAAGCAACCAGGCACAGCCCTAATATATGATTCTGCTGCCCCCGGGTTCAACTTCAGCCTGTGGCCAGTATGCAGACTGTCCTTACCCCTGCTCTCTCTCGCCCCTTTACAAGCATACCCACTGTCTCTCTCTCCTATCAATAAAGGCACAAAATGCCCAAAAAATAATTTATAAAAAGAGACACAAGCCCAATTCACACTGCCTTTGTATATATATATATATATATATATATATTATATATATATATATATATATATATATATATATATATATATATATATATATATATATATATATATATATATATATATATATATATATATATATATATATATACCTCAAAACATTCATGAGACAGTAACATTAATTCCCCAAGGCCATAATATCCGAGTCCATGCGCCTCTCTGTCTCCAAAAGCCTCTGTCATGAGGGGATCACTCGTTCCCCCAAATCTGCCTCTGCATCGTTCACAGTGAAGGGGAAACGTCACAGGGGCGAAAATATCCCGGCTTGAAATATCAGTGTGAATCGGGCTGCTGTGTGTGCAGTCTTTTATGTCTACAGACCTGGTTTTTAACCATAAAATGCTTTCTTGTGATTTGGTCTGCCAAAGTAACTCAAACTTTGATGGAGTGTTTGTGCTTCGGCTGTAAAAATGTGTTTTGTTGTTGTTTATGTTTGTTTGTTTGTTTCTTACCTTTCCAACCCTCTTGCCTTCCACAATAAGAGCCTTCATTTTGGAGAAGTAGTGGTAGTAGGAGACCACATACGTGATGATGGACTTTTCATCTGGATTCTCTGTGTTTACATCTGCGACAAAAGAAGAACAGAGAGTAGAGAAGTTAGCGCAGCCTGAACCAACATTGGAGCGACACATCAAGACTCCACAGAATCACTTGCCGCACCCTCATCAGTGCTGCTGCATGTGATATGATTTCACTGACATAAACTCTAAAGGGGGGTCAAATTCTCACCTTCAGGGTCCAGGAGTTTGGTGAGGCCCAGGTGCTGCTCCGCGATGTTAAAGGCTTGCTGGAGGTTGTGGGTTGCATTTGACCGCGTTAGCTTGTGGAACTCTATCAGGTCAGGTCTGGAAGGCACAAAACACTTATGACAAACTGGAAATTTATCACCAAGGTAAAGGCTTTCCACATCAGCTTTGTGGATTATCTATTTCTTTGTGTACTTTTTGTTAAACCATCATTGTTGGTTTTATTAAATAACAACAAGATGAAGAAGAATTATACTTAATTTCCTGGACACTAAGGAGCAAACAAACATTTATCAAGTCTGAAAACTAGTCTGTGGGGCTGTATGGGTTGAGCAATAGTTCTTTCTCGTTTGTAATTTGTCTTTTCTCTTGGACAGATTTAAGGAACAATGAATTTCTGGTTCATATAAGTATGTGCTCTTCTATTTTGATGTAGATTGTGTTTGTTTCTGTTAATTTGTTTGTTATTCTGTTTATAGGCTGAGATATGTATGTAGTATTTGGAGTCCAATACAAATTTCCCCATGTAGACAAAGTGTACTGTATAGCATCATATTTTGATGATTTCTCTTTTAACACGTGTTGCTGTTATACTCACAATGTGTAAATATTTTTTTCATTAAAATTTTTATTTTTTGATAAATAAAAAATACAACAGCAGCAACAACCAACATGACATACAGTAACAGAGGCAGCCAGCTGGACAAAAAAAACAAAACTACAGATTATCAGCATTAATGTTATTTGTAAGGATGCAGGATATTATGGCGGCAACCTCGACATTGGCAGATACACACACACACACACACAAAAAGTTAGTAAATAGATCAAAATTACTGCCAGCATTTGTCTTTAAAATGACATTTTGGCGACATAAGCCGACCACACATTTTCCCCACTGCGGCTGCAAAACTAGCAAAATGCACAAATGCCCCAAAATGTGTACATATTAAAATGAGCATGTGCACACCACTGAAGTGCGAAATATACGGTGTCTACCTGTGTCTGTGAATGAGGGCGTTAAAGGCAAGGCCGTCTCTCCAGCAGGTGGTGAAATTCTGGATGTTGACCTCAGGGTACCTGCAGCAGAGATGAATCCAGAGTTAGTTGAACCACAGAGATGCAGCATCATATTAAGAATCAGGTGTCCTCCTTTATTTTACACGTCACTCCTCACCCTGCGGTCTTCATCTGGCACCAGAGCAGCAGGGCATCCTTTGCAGAGCGAGTTTCTCTGTTGTCCTCCGTTGCTATTTTGATCACCTGGATCTGAACACAAACAAAACAACACGACGGTTCAGCGGCTGCACGCAAGAAATTATGTCAGACATCACGAGTAACAACCGTCTGTTGGAAATGAATACTTTTCAGCAGTAACAAAATACACAGACTAATTCTACAAATCAGTGTCAAACGTTCAGTGTGACACACAAACACAGTCAGAAAGAATTAACAGAGAAGATTTTACAGCCGTCATAACACCTGATAAAAGGTGACAGTGACAGCCATTCAACTGAAGCCATCACTGTGACATGATTCAAGGTAATTGGAGACATCACACCCTGAAATCAGCTGCTGCCCGTGTTATTAGGCCACAATAATGTGCAAACACACACTCTCACACACGTACATACAATGAGAGGATTAAATGCAGACAAATTGCCATTCATGTCAGCATAGTGTTCACTATGTTCTGATAATTGTCTGTCGATTTATAATTTAACTGAATTATATGTTATTAAATGTTATTACAGTACAAGTAAAATCAACCAGCAACAGTTTGACTTAGATCAGAGGTTAGATTTCCACTGTTTATTATTTTTGTTCATTAATACTTTATTTTGCTCATGTGGTTTCAAAGGCATCACTTTAAGGTCACAGTTTGTGAGCCATAAATATTTGCTGTAATTTTTTAACTAGTTATTTATTTATTTAATGTTTATTTGTATAGGGACAGTATGAACAAAGGGGTAATAGGGGTAGGATTAAATAAGTTTATGCTTCTTCCCACTCCTTTATGAGCATGTAGCTTGCACACGCAAGATGTCGCCAACAGTTTACTTCTTTGTTTTTTTTGGTTTTGTTTTGGTATATGCATGTATTTGTGTTTAATGTGACTACCTATATTATTTTTTTTACATTTTTCGAAATAAAGCATTAAACTCAATTCAATTAAACCAAGACAGCATTGCTGCACACTACAGCAATTTATAGCCTGAGCTAATTTGCTATGCAGTCCCTAGGTTGGCCTTTAAAGACATAAAACAATGACTACTATATTAAAAAAAGTCAACAAACTCAGCAATTACAGACAGAACAATATAAAACAAATACACCGAACAACACAAAAAAACAGGTAAAACAGGAAGAACTTGATCCTTAATGACTACAAAACTGAGTCCACTTTAAAAACCGTTTCAGGTTGAGTTTGATGTGATTCCAGTCTGGATCTAACCTGACACGCCAGATGGACAGCTCCATATATCTGCCACGGAAATTTCAGAATCAGGCAGGTCCGTCTGCTCTGCAAGGCTAGTCTGGATCCAGTTGAAGTATCGATGGTTTACAGTTAATAACTATAAATTAAGTGCCAAGTATAATCATAAAATGAATCATGTATCAAAGCAGTTTACCCTCCATCCTAACAGGACCACACATGAGAGAAAAGTTTAAGGAGAAAGTTGTTAGAAGCAAAAAAGGGACAAACACGTCCTATTGTTTGTGTACTGTGAAGGGAATTTTTCCTGCTGTAGATGAGTTGTTCCTTCTTTACAAATAAACTTTAAAAGGTAAATAAAACCACTGCACTGATTGAGACAGCACTGTGTACTCATAATGACTGTCCCGTTAATATGAAGAACTTATTCTGACTCATGGTCATGTGAGAATAATGTACATGCAGTCAATTTTGCAGCAAAGCTGAATCAATATGGCTTCTGTTAAACTGATGGACACACACAAACAAAACAAAAACAATTTACTGTGCAACATTTAACCTGAAGCCATTACAAATAAAGTTTTGTATTGTTCTTTAAAAACAAAAATGTTATCTTACATCCCACCCTTTCTTTCCCTTTTTCTACCTCTCTCTCATGCTCTCTTTCTTTGCTCTCTCTCTCTCCCTCTCCGTCCCTTTGTGCAGTTACTGCAGTGTTTTCAGCCCTACCTGCTGACTGGACAAAGCTAACTCTCTTCCTCGACAGAGGAAGGGAGGAAAAGGAGGAAAAGGAAAACCTGAGATGAGGCAGAGGGAGAGAAAGATGACTGGAAGCTGTTCTGACTACAAAGACCACGACAACAGACCATCCTGCTGACTGCATCATCTGCACATTAATATTAAATTAAAGTTACTTTAAGTTACTTAAAACTGTGTTCAATATCATGTTTTAACAATAAAAAAGGAGCTAAACTCTTCTGACTTAAAGAAATTTCACTTTTCATCAGTGCCATCTTTACAATATCTTCAAACTGTATTTATGAAGATGTCATAACTTATCTATATTGGTATCTTAAGGCTCAAAAGGATTATGAACACGGCTGTCATTTTATATTAAAAAATTATTCTTTTCTTATGTTTACAACCGGATTAACAAATGGCAGTTCGAGCAGGTGGGTGATAACGCTGACAATAGGAGTGGCAGCTGCCTGAACAAAAGACAGTGAGTTTTAAAAAGCAGACGCTATCACAATGAGAGCTGGAAGCACTAATTATCCACTTACTCGTTATATTTACTGCTTGTTCTGTTTGGGGAGGCTGAAGATGAGCTTTTAAAAGGCAAGAGGTTGGAAAAGCCCTGGCCTGGTCACAGCCAATCACAGGGCTCACAAAAAGGGACAAGCAGTTATGTTTACATGAAAATTTTCTCCTCAATCTGAATAAAGTCATTCTTTTAATGGAAATGACAAACTTACTGCTGACATGGACACTATGCGATCATTGTGTGTTTGTTTATTAAGGGTTTGAGAAAATATGATATCAAAATATTTGGCTCAATACTGAATCAATATTTCAGTGTAATATCATAATATTTTAATATTTGTTTTGTATGTAGTGCAGCCTCCAGCTCCTGGTTAGCAGCATACATTCAGCCATTTCACTCACCCACTCTCTGTTACATCTGCTGTTTTTATTTCTGTCTCTAGGACACATAAAAGTTTATAAATGTTGCAGATACCATGTTAATAAATTGCACAGTGTAGAAACTATATTTTTTTATGCATATAATAATAAAGATTGTTTTAAAAAAATATTTTGAGTGAAAAAATTGTGATGTTTAGCCAGATTTATAGTTTCCAATATATCGTGACGTATATCGTATCATATATCAGGATATCACCATATTCTTGCCAACACACACCCCTAGTGTTCATGCATAAAGCATTCAATCAGAGTAGAAGTATTTTGGCACATGTAGTGCTGTCCCTCACGGGACAGAAAGGAAGCATTTTTACCATAAAGAAGAAAAATGTGCTTTAACTTCAAGAAAATAGATTTTTGGAGAGTACTGATTCATTAAGAAAGTGCACAGTGGCAGCAACTAACGACATGAACTAAAGTAACACATTGACTCTAGTCCATGATTTTTGGATGTCTTTATTTTTATTTCTTCTTGAATAAACTGAATGCTCAGCAGTAAAAGTCAGTCAGGAGAGTTCTCAGCTGAGAAGTCTGAGCCGCTGTAAACGTTGAGAGGAGAGGAAGACGATTTAAGAATAAGTGTTTACGTGAGTACGGGACACAGCATAAACCACCTCTTGATGAAGTTACTTCAGAATAAGCTCTTTTAGATCATATTCGACTAACGTGTTTACATGATGCATGTGTGTCCATGTGAACATGGCTACTAACATCTTCAGACAACAAGGAGTCTCCAATCAACCTCAGGAACAAATATCTCCCTGTGAAAAGAAGCTGGAGTGACCAATAAAACTCTACGCAGAAATAAGGACGAGAATCCAAAACCAATTCCAGTTGAGAATCAGTACAATGAGTCTTTTCACTCATCGATTCCTTTATCAATTCCTTTCACTTTGTTCTGCATGCATTGCAAACCAAAGATGTTATATTTGCATCAGAGGCAGTCAGCAAAAATGGTAACAAAGAAGTCAAAAATCATGGCAGACAGAGGGCAGATATTGTCAAGATTGGGCTAATTTTTGACAAAAAGATGCTTACTACAGAAAGTGTCCTGTGTTTGACATCACTTTAACTCACACAGAAAATGAAGGACTTGGTGAGGGAATCGTTAAGCAGAATTATTAATTGAACTGGTATGAATAAAATGTTACCAATTCCCATCCCTACACAGAAAAGCCCTGTCTGACCTGAGATTCTCTGAGCTCCTAGATGAGATGTGAAGTAGGCAAACCAAAGAAACAGATGTTGGATTTATCGCAGTGACTTTTTTAAAGTTGTTATTGTGATGAGGGGTCGACTGAATAATCAGATTTAGCAAACACATTGTCGATTTAACCAAATCACTGCTAACTGCTTTGTACTCGCCAACCATCTTTTCCCCTCATCATCACTTCTTCCTTAATCACTCTCTATGCCTTCTCTCTCCTTAAGACACACACACACACACACACACACACACACACACACACACACACACACACCTGAACACCTCCGTCCTGCTCTGCACTGCTCTCCTCTCTCAGCACATGCAAAATTGAAGAGGCCATCAGCGGTGGGCTCGTAGGAGCAGGCAGGACTAAAGCAAAGCTCAGAGATAAGTCAGAGTCAAAAATAAAAACTGACGTTTCAGAAATTTGGGGCAAAAATAAAATCACATGATACCCTGGCATCATTTTCTGACTGCAGAAAGAGGCCATAAACTCTCAGATGCTCAATGAATCGTCTTAACTGAACAAACCAGAATCATCTCCACATTAAGACTGAACTTATCGAGCCGCTGGGTCCACTCAGCCTCAATACAAACACTGAATATCATCCCTGCGTCTCACTGTCCCAGCTCACTGAGGGTCACTCGACATGCTGCAGTCTCAGTCTACAGGCAGCACAGTTCAGTGTGCTTTGTGGGAGGTAGCGAGGCCTAGCATGACAAAAAATGAGTCCCATGAGACGGCGACTCTGCGACTGTGCGGCGTGAATGTTACTGAAGGGTCTGAATAATGCTAAAGCAGCAGTTTGTGCAAAAGCCACGCTGTAGCAGTGAAGCGTGATGGAGAGGAGCCGTGGGCTCCTGCTGTACTTACATGGCAGGAACTGATCCTGTATCACTGCTGCTGCAGCCTGATGAATGTGTGTGACAGCTTGTGCATGTAAAGGATGTCAGCTTATAGATGTGTGTGTGCATGTGACTTGATAGACTGTTAGTGTGTGTGGGTAAGACACCGAGTGCAGAGGTTTGTGTGTGTGTGTGTGTGCGTCCTGGAAGGAGGCTGCTACCTCTACTCTGCTGAGCCCCGAGTGACATTCAGGCTTCATCCACCAAATGCTGCTGTCGCTGTCGCACTCTGATGATGCTGCAGCTGGGACAGCCTCCCTAAAACAAACTGCTGTCAGCTCATCCTAACTGAGACACTGCTGTATACAGTATCCTGATACTTCAGTGAGCACAGGGACACACGCAAGCAAGTTACTACTCTTAGAGAGCAGCTCAGGTTCAAGCTTTCTTATCCCACAGAGACAATCAAATGTTTAACATGAAGCCCTTCATTTAGTTTAAGGTGCAGCATGTTTGTGAGCTTCGAACACCGATTAAAGCTCGGGGTGGGAATCGAACAATCCATTCTAGTTGATAATCAATACCATCTTCCTCAAGGAATCAGTAACATTTGTTTTCGTGCTTAACAATCCCCTCATTGTTCCTTTGATTATGCTCAGCATGCCAAATCAAGGATATCACAGAAGCAGACAGCACAAATGACAGCAGAGAAGTCGAGGACATGATCATGGCAGACTGGAGACAGAGGTCAAAATTGTGGCTTAATTCTCCACAAAATTACACTAACTGCTAAACGTCCAGTGTTTGTCTGTGTGATCTTGGGAAAAAGTGGAAAACACAGGATTTATTTCATCCTAAATCACAATGGCTTAAGCTGACTGCATTTGCTTGCCCAAATGCACCTCTGTAAAAGCAGAGCCAGATATTTCAGCTGTTTTCCAACAAAGTGGCTCCTTGAACAGTTTCCTGTTACCAATTGAGCAGCTACTGAGTACTTCACCAAATCCAAACTCTGATAGGAATACTATGGATTAATATCCTCAGTTGTGTGATGTTAGCTAATAGAATAAACTGTACTGAATCTCTCACTTGGCCGTTTCAATAGTTATAAATACTTTTACAATACAAGAAGAGCTCAGACAGCACAAACCTCCATTAAGGCATTTCTGATATTCTCAAAAGAGTTATTTTAGAAAGACTTAACAAATCCTTAAGAAACATACCAGCAAACACATCCAGATTTGGACCACCACCACAATCTAACCACTTCTCACTTATGCAAAGACCACCATTCTGGGAAAATTTCATCAAAATCTGTTACAAATTTTCTCGAGTTATTAGCAAAGCAGAGCAGCGAAATTTCCCAAGTGTAAACAATTCCTTAAAAAAATTGCTGGATCCCCATTTGTATTCAGATCACCACCAAAGTCTAGTAACTTCTCTCTTGTGCCATGACCAACATTCCCAGAAAAACTCAGCATAATCGGAGTTCTCTCGCTTACAGACGGATGGATGGACAGATGGATGGCCAAAGCTGACAGAAACACAAAACAACCAGGACTCATCGTCCTCGGCAAACAAATTCACCCACAACACAGTAACATCGCTCAAAGAATAAAATATTTTTATTTCCACTGGTCAGGATCCAAAAGCTATCACCCTCTAGTCCATAATCTTGTCACCATGCTGCTTTGTTACGATACAATATTATATTTAAAGGGACAGTTCAGTTTTTTTGAAGTGGGGTTGTATGAGCTCCATATAGCCACTAAGTACATTAGATGCAGGAGAACGTTCTCTCCTCTCCCTCAGTACGCCACAGTCTGTAAGAGTCTGTTACGCAGAACTAGCCGCAAACAGGGAAGTATTGTACCAAATACAAAGGGTATTTTCTCCGCCTACAAGAACTCCCATCAAAAAATAATACCACAGTTTAAGGGTGCGCTACCTAGAAATGATTTGAATCGCATTAACTTCTCGGAAAAATAAAGTTTATCTGGAACTAACTGACTCAAGTCACATATTCCTCCGTGCAGCGCTGCCAAGAGTCGCACAATGCTAATACACAACAGTAATGGTTGTGTGTGTGAGAGAGAGAGACACACGCAAGTAGTCTGCAATGTTATGGTAAACAGCCTCCTCTACTCTGCTTGTTTGTCTCTTACAGATCATTATTACTTACTTTGAGGATAAACTGTCATTAGGTCCTTCAGGTTTGGGACGTTTTTCAAGTTTATCTTCGGGAAATTGAAGAATTCGGCAAAACTCCGGGATTCAGAAGGAAAATCTGTATGAGTGATACAGACGGTGCAGCGGTTTCCATCTGCAGCAGCTCTTCTTCTGTGAACTCTGGTTAATAAAGATATCCTCTTGGCTCCAAAGTGAGTGGAACCTCATCGTCGCCGTCATAATCACTCGTTTTTAATTTCCTGCGTTGTCTCTTCCTCACACCGCTAAGAGTCAGAACAAAAGAATTACAATACTTGATAAAAGTTACACGAGGCTACAACTGGCGTCTGATGTCACTAGCTTGTTATGTTTACAACAGCTGAGAGGGAGGCGGAGTGATTCAGCGGCTCGCAGCAGTGCTGCACAGAGGAATACATGACGTGAGTATAGGTAGCGTACTCTTAAACTGTGGTATTATTTTTGATGGGAGTTCTTGTAGACCCAGAAAATACCCTTTGTACTTGGTACAATACTTCCCTGCTTGTGGTTAGTTCTGCTTAACAGACTCTTACAGACTGTGGCTTACTGAGGGAGAGGAGATAACGTTCTACTGCATCTAATGTACTAAGTGGCCATATGGAGCTCATACAACCCCACTTCAAAAAAACTGAACTGTCCCTTTAGAGTCATTTGCACATTTGGCTTTTACCTGGAAGCGCAGGATGATGGTCCAGATAAGGCCAAGAGTGAGGCGGTGATTTCCATCCACGATGTCATGTGAGCCAACATTTTCCAGGTGAACTCTCTGTTCTTTAAGGAACTGCAGGGCTTTATCAACGTTCTCCAGGCAGTGGATCCGCATACGCCCCCGTGTAGGCCTTGGCTGGAGGGAGAAATGGTAATTAATACTTCTCTCGACAAGAAAATCTGCTGTTTATCATGTGCTTTAATCATGTTACATACATCAACACAATAAGTCTGTGCCTCACTTCCTCCTGATATTAACCTGACACGCCAGATAGGTTGTTCTATATATTTCACTAGTCCATCTGTGAAAGAGCCCATAGAAAGTGTTTAGGGAGGGCAGAACCTTTGGTGATTGGACAATCGTTCCGTCAATCACATTCATTACAGCCAATCAGATAATGTAGCAGGCGGGCATTACTGCAGTGGTGTAAAGGACAAAACTTGAGCCACTTCGTAAAACAAACTCGAGGCAAAATATGTCAGAGGTGGAGCGAAAAAATCCTTCCTATCATGAAATCTGTAGTGTTGTTTGTTTTTCACTGCTACTGAAGCCGTTAGCATCTATGCTAATCTCTGAGCAGTCACTTCCTGCTTTCTTCTTGCTCATAGCTCCACCTCTTCCTGCTCTAAAGGACTCTGATTGGGCCGTTCCACTTTGGGCCGCTCACAACCATTGCAGAGTCGAGTTTGGCAAGATGGATCTGCCTGATTACAGACACAAAAGCAGGCTGATCGACCCACAAGGCAAGTTATCCTGACATAAAAAATAAAGAAAAAACTACAACTAGTTTTGGACATTTTGGAAACACCAGAGGTTAAATAAGTTTGTGGGCAAAAAATGTCTGAAAATATAGTTCCACTTCTGACACCTAGAGTCTTGTAAGAAACTTAAAGTTCATACAGAATTTTTTGCCTACTTCAGGTCATGTAACACAAAAGATTAAAAGTAAAATTTAAAAAACGCTCCATACAAACAATGTGGTATCAAATGATACAACCAGCTGTCTGGTTAGCTTAGCTCAGCCCTGATAAAGTCACAAACATCGCTTCATGAAAGGCTGCACACTACATCTTTATTATTCTTGGGCAGAGTGAGTTTGTGCATGTGTTTGTTCTCACCAGCAGCTCTCCACTGAGGACCTCCAGGAGTCTGGTGAGCATGTATCCATCCCTCAGATCGTTGTACAGGTCAGAGATTCGGCAGGAAACTCTGGAGAGATGGGAGTTCACCCACTTGGTGAAAGTCTTCTTCTGCACCGCATCGCGTTCATCTGAGAGGGAGAAAAACAGAGTGAGATAAAACTGAAAAGGGAAAATAATCAAATAGAAAAGTTATCCCTGGACTCAAATCAAGTCAAATGTTACCTGAAATATAATTCACTAACTTGTGTTTATGGTGAAAAAAGTCTAAAAAGATTTTACAGTGCTTGATCGTTGAAACTTGGGAACAGAAGATGCAGGTGAATTTTCCAAATGGCACATAAACCTTTTTTGGTCACCAATCACATGGTGGGTAAATGTTTGCACCTTTACATTAATGCTTAAATAAATGCTTAAATATTGTCTTTAAACCTCTTTACTTCCTAAAATAATCCAATCCGAGAAACATACCACTGTAATCAACAAATTCAGCGATATTACCACATTTCTCATTTTGGCGGTAAAAACATATTTGTCTGGTGAATTTTTCGTATCTACACGCCCCTTTGGCTGGTGAGTCAAAAAGTCAAAATCAAACTTTGTGTGTAATGAACGTTTTGAGTAAGGACGACCTCTGACCTGCCAAGGCCTTAATGCGGGAGCACTCAAACAGTTTGGAGCTGGTGCACTCAGTTTCCCAGAACCCGGAGCCGATCGGTCTGTTGTTGTTGTTGAGCTGGCGCTGGGCATCCGCGTTGTCCAAGTCTGGGGAGGCATTAGCCATCGCGCCCGACGCCCTGAAAATTAAAAAAGAACAAGATCCATCATTACTAACAGATAACTGAAGAGCATTTAACATCTTTGAATGAATTTCTAACTGATCTCACACGCCTCTGACACGTAATAACTTCTATTTAGTCAAACAACTTCATAAAAGTAATTATTTTTAAGTCTACTTTGCTGTTAGTTTATTAAAAGGAAATAAAACTGGTGCAAGCATACACAAGTGTTTACCACAGCAAAGAAAATAAATCAATTAATTAATGAAATAATAATAATAAAATCCTGACATCCACAAATATCATTCTCCCATTCATTCAGCGATGACACCTCTGTCCTCGGCATTAGAGCTGCTTACAAAAGAGAAACCTTAAAATAAAACATCCTTGATGATTCAGAGGCCGAGAGACAAAAGGAACAATATTTTGGTTCTTACATCCCTCCTCTCACAAACACTGACAGCTCAAAAATGTGAGGATAAAAATAACTTTAAAACTTTAGCAAGACATCACGAAGTACAGGATGAGACTCAGTAATGATCAACATCAAATAAAAACTTAAACTCTGCTCAGTTTGCTGATACACATTCAATCCCATCCATTTTTAGACCTGATTTTGACAAACGAATCTTTAAAATGTTTGGTTAACTGTATCCATGTCTATAAAACATGCTGTGGCTAACAGATGCCCCTCAGAGGCTCAGTCAGAAGAAGCTCCTAAAAATAAAGCCCCATCAGCTTTAGCCTGCAGACTGTTTTTGATCGGAGAGTATTTTGCAAATCCTTTCAAAGCTAAAATTAGCTCTGAAGTCAAAGCTAAGACAGTTGTGAAGAGTCTTAGCGTCGACTGTGTGCAGAGGTGATGTGTTTCATTGCATTTATGTTTTATGAACACAAAATTATAATGAAATCCGTTTGTGATGCTCCAGGATTTAAAATGGCTCATCAGTAACCTGAGAGAGTTTAAAAGTTTAAAGTTTAAGAGTTTAAAACATGCATAAATAGATGCATGTATATGTTCTCGCTCTTCCTATTGCTATTATTGTTTTCTATCTTCAATCACTGATGTCTCACAGTCTGCCTTCACACAAGATAAATTTAATTTAACACAGCAGCCTAAAATCAGTATTACACATACGTTACATCTTATGTCAATTAATAAAGCATTCAGTATTACGATCAAGTCATTACAACCGATGCATAAAACTGGAAAATAAATTGAGTTTTTATGATATAACAATACATTTCCAACAGTGTATTTGGAAAGGTAATTTTGTTTACGGCCGTGTTGATTCTGATTCTGTCATTTTTTATGTGAATATTGACGATGTGCATCAGACGGCTGATAAAGGTGCATTATCTGGGTAAAAGCTCATGAGGTTAACTTTGTTTTTTGATTTCTTCACATAAAGAAATATTGAGAATTGTGTTTTTTTTTATTACGATTAAACTTAAAGAAAATTACATCAGGACTTTCCTGTCCCTATCACCCAGCTCTACTGCTTTATAGGTAGTTCTTGCTTTACTCTACATAACAGGGGTCACCAACTACATGTACACAAGGGCCAGGTTTTTGCTTGACAGACGTTGGGGGGCGGATTCAAAAACAATTTATAATATATAAATATTTAAGTCTTAATAACACACAGATGCACCTGTTTCAATTTTCCCCTTGCAGCCAAGTGACTGTCAGGTTCCAGCCGATTACCAACCAACTCTCAGCCACTGAAAACTCCCCGACTCTAAATCCTGAGGTAAACACTGCATTACTTTTTTCCCTCCAATTTTAAGCATTTAACGCCTTAAAAAGACCTGTCCTTATCACCCATACTGCTGCCAGCCACATTGGACAGTAAAGATGTTTATCCTTCTGCTTTCATCATGCTGTGACTCTAAGTTTACCTGCTCCCCTGGTCAAAACCTAGCTAACAAAGGTTTTCAGGTGTCAGATCAGGCATGAAGTTATTCCTGATAAAACTGATTAAATATGAACTGTTTTGAGTGTTGCATTCATAGTTATACAGTTCATAATAATAAAGACTGATAGAGTTAAAGGGATGTAATGACAAAAAGATACCATAAAAACCAACAACACATTTTTCTACCTCAAATTTCCAAATTTGATCAATGTTCTGGGGGCCAGATGGGGAGCTGTGGGGGGCCTGATGTGGTCCCCGCGCCACCTGCTTGATTGATGATCACTGCTTTATAACATCAAAATGAAAAACAGCTAAAATTAATTTTTACACTTCATTTTGACATCTGAGTTATCTGAGTAGATGGCTGCTGCAAAAACACGATATGGCTGATGCACAATAAAGCCAGGCAAACACAGTCCTTATACTGAGATGAACCGGTTAGAATTTTTTTAATTATCCAAATAACTATCCAGCCCAAACAACAGTGAGCATGTGACTGGAATTCAGAGCAGAAAAAACGAAGTTTTTTTATTTTGTCACAAATTGCTGATGTTTTTATTTTTTTGCCTCCTTGACTGGTAAGATTAGCAAAATAACAAAAGCACATGTAAGGCTGGAAGCTAATTTATGATTTTGCTAAATGCATGAAGTGATGAACATGATGCTTGCTTTATTTATTTTATGTATTATTTTCATTTAATTTTGATTTAATTTATTTCATTTTAATTTAGCTTTTTATTCATGTGTGATTGTATGTATAATGTATGTGTGTTTGTGTATGTATGTATACTGGTATTTTCAACTGTAACCTTTTAAATGCATTTTTTGTTGTTGTTTGTTTTATTTAAATGTATTTCTTTATTTCTTTTTTAATCTTAGTTTAGTTATTTATCTGTCATTATTATTATCATTATTATTATTATCATTGTTATTATTTTGTTTTATTATTATTATCCTTTTAAAATTTGTGTGGAGTGTAATGAGGTTACAGACATGCATGCCATTTACTTCTGTTTTGTGATACTGTTTGGTCATTGGGAAGGGGTATGGTGTGATGTGTCCAAACTCTTAAATTTCAATAAAATGTGTAATAAAAAAGCACCTGTATTTGGCTGATGGGCTGTGCTAACTTCAATCCCTGATGTGCAAACACAGAATATAGATACTTCTGATGTCAGAAGAGTGTGCATAGCCATTTGTTCAGTTGTTGAAAGTGTAAGAACTACATTGGTGCTGACTTTAAAGAGAGACGGGTAATGCTGCAGGAGAGATTTCAGCGGATGCTTTAATTTTTAACCCCAAAGACAAATTTCAGAAGAAAAGCAATCAACTGACACTTAAATTACTTTATTTTCCAAAGCATCACTCTAACTATGACCAAAATGATTTACATACAGCTTAAAAAATATTTGATTTCTGAGTTCTGGTTAAAACTCTGCACCAACACCACATTCACACAGCTCCTCCACCTCGCTGTGGTTTACAGACTTACAGAAAAACACACAGCTGTGTCTCCCGCTAAAGAGCAGATGAGCCCACAGGATATAAAACGGCATTTTATGATCTCCTACTAGCCTTTAAACAACATGCTTGGATACATGTCATTGTTGTATCGCTGATTTCATTCAAACTAAATTATCGGGGTTTAAGTTAATGATAAAGGTGATCACTGATTCGCTGCTGAGGATTTGGGCTCTGAGGTAAGTGGTGATCTTTGAGGAGTTTCTGTCATCTCCTGCCTGAACTTCTTTGACACAAATCTCTTCTTCCCCCTCACCTCCTCTCTTCTCCATCTACTCCTCTTCCCTCTCTACTGTGAAAAAGTCCAGGCTCACAGTTGTCACTATACCTAAACCAGTGGAAAAAACTGTAGCCATATCGAGTAAATGTCAGCCTGCCCTGCAAGACACGAAGAGGAGGGGTAGCCGAGCACTTAGCTGTTCTCTCAGGAGAGAATAACAGCAAGAAATTTTAGTATCAAATCTGAAGCTGGGAGAGGCTGCAAAAAGACCCAAACCAAAGTGAAAATGAAAATAAAAATCTTGTGCAAAGGTAAAAATGGAAAAAAACAAAAATGTTCAATTCTGTTATCAATTATTCTGTCTATTACTGTCCATGTTTTCCCTACCAAATGTGATCATATACAGCTAAAGAATGAAGATGGTGGGATTTTTCCAAACATTTAACAAACATTTTCTTTCGCTAAATTGCAACATAAAACATCCTGATTTTTTTCATTGATAAATAACAAATGGGACTCAAACCAGAACTACAAACGCTGATATGATTCCAGTAAAAGGCAAATGATATTGATACCTGTTTGATGCAACAGTAACAAAAATAAAAAGTCTTTAAATACAATATGGAGATTTTTCTTTTATTTCTAAGATTAAATATTAGCAGACAGTCTCTCAGTCTCACATACGTGTATAGATTGTACAAAAACATCAGTAATATCCATCCATCCATTCATTCATCCATTATCTACACCGCTTATCCCTTTCAGGTTGCAGGGGGCTGGAGCCTATCCCAGCTGACATTGGGCAAGAAGGGGGGGTACAACCTGAGCCGGACACCAGCCAATCACAGGGCCACATAGAGAGACAGACAACCATTCACACACTGACTCACACCTGAGGGCAATTTGAAGACACAAATTAACCTAATGAGAATTTTTTGATGGTGGGAGAAAGCCGAAGTTCCTGAGAAAACCCACACATGAACAGGGAGAACAAGTAGACTCCACACAGAAAACCTCCTGGCTTAGCTCCCTCTGCACCACAACAGTCTGGAGTCCTGAAGTTCTGTTCATCTCAGAATCGTTTTTAACCCTTACACGACCTCCATTTGGACTTAACATTTCAAATATATTATCTTGTGGTCAAATGTAACACTGCTGGTAGGGATGGGAATCGTTAACAGCTCCATCAAAGTATTGATATCATGAGTCTTTTTGCTAATCAATTCCCTTATCAATTCCTCCCACTGACAGCGTTCAGGAGCGGTCAGAATTGTGGCTTATTTTTTTACAAAAGGCGCCTTCTGCACAACCTTAAGTGAGTGGAAACACCAGCAACTTGCAGAAGCAGTTATCTATGCTGTGACATGTGTGTTTGACATTGTTGCCACTGAAATTGTGGCCAACATTTGCCCACACGGAAAATCTGCAGGAATCAAAAAGGGAATCGTTAAAGAATTGATCGATTAGCAGGATCGTTAATAGCATTGGTATTGATAAAATCTTTACAGTTCCCATCCCTAACTGCTGGTGGTTCATGCTGGAAACAACCTTATTACTGAGGATACTATATCAGTCTGTGTATTCAATATTTCACAAACCAGAGGCACATTACTGTCCAAAGAAATGCTGCCAAGCATAAACAATGGATATAAACAATCGAAGTATCAAAAACAGTTGTTTAATTGATGCAACGTGATGCAGACATAGATGGTGATGCATCGATGCAAAAATACTATCTTGAATTAAAAATGTGGAAACACAGGACCTAAGACTAAAATGACAAAAAAAAAATCATGATAAGAAATGAGATAAAACACTAAAGGGAAAAATAATTAAATTAATTTTAAAATAATAAAATGGTAAAATAATATTAATATGCGTTATCTGAACAGCAGCCTGTTGCTGTAAAATAGAAAACCAAGAACACAGCTCACTGCGTTGCATCGTGACAATGAATCAAACTGAATCTTTAACTTAAATATTGTAAATGAGAAGTGAGAATAATGAAGATTCACAGCTCTCACAGAAAAGCTTGTATCAAACTGTCACACTGTCATCGTGGTCATAAAACGTGTGAGTGTGTGTGTGTGTCCTCTGCTATCCTTGCCGTGATCCTTGCCAAACCTTAAACACCTGCTGTCTTTCAATCAGCCAGACTCACAGCACTGCTCTGATGTGTGTTTGTGTGGTCTGCATGTGTGTGTATGTGTGTGTGGCTGTGTGTGCACATGTCTTGTATAAGAATGACTGAGCGTTACCACCTTTAATCTAATATTCAGACCCAGCTGTGGAGGAATCTGCCGGCCCCAAGCAATAGACTCAACATCGTCTGACACACACACACACACTATCACTTACACACACACACCCCCACACACACCGACACACACACACAATCACACACACACTCCTGGCTATCCATTTTCTGCTCTATAAGTAACAGCAGCACTGAGATGCTTCATGATTTGGCTCAGGACACTGAGCCTGCAGGAAGTGTAAGAAGATGGGATAAACAAAGAAAAATGTGACCTCACTGGGAGTTCAGAAAGATTTTGTCCGCAGTCGAGACAGATGTAATACCTGCTGTTTCAACATCCAATTTTCAACAGGAAGTTCATTGCAATATTTTGGTTAGTTGTGTTAAGGTGGGAACTCTGTCACTTCTTTCAATGCAACATAAAGGACGAGTAAATAGTATGAAAAATAAACTGCTGAGTAATGCTGCTGCTGCAACAGCAGGGCTGCACAGTGAATAAAAAGCTCATAACGCTTGAGCCTAAAGTAGAAATAGACTTACATATATGAGACATTGTTAGGTTTTAGATTGTTTTCACACATGGATCATTTTGGAGGAGTTGTTCTGATACAAATGGATGGATCATTTGAATCGTATATGGACGGAGCAGTTGATCCTGTTTTGCTACAACAACCGCGCTAAGCTCCCCTGAAACAGGTGGTCTGGTCTCACTTCCATTCTGCCCCTGGCGTGGTTTGTTTGCAGCGTGGACAAAATCAACCCAACAACTAACAGAAACAGAGCGATGAGTTAACTCATCACACCGCTGTGGAGGTACAGGCAGCAGTCACAGTAATAATAACCAGAAAGCACTCAAAGAGCACAAACCTCTGCCAAGGTAGCTCACACATTTCTGTTACATCTATAAGCAATAGCTCCATGATAAAGTTACCATCATAATTTGATTCATGACCCTGAAAACCCACACCTAGCACTCAGAGTCATGTTGATATCATTATTAGTTAGACAGCTATTGAGCAAAAACAATCGTTCCTTAATGGTGGTTATCTGGATCACCACCAGAATCTAATCGTTTTTAAGTTGGGCCATTACCAACATCTCTAAGGAAATCAATGATCAAAGCATTTAACACGTTATTCATCATCTAATATTGATAATAAATAATCTGTTTTCATTATTTAAGGGATACTCCAACTTCTACTCCTAAACAGAGGCTTTGTATTCTTGACCTGCTTACCAGCACTTCTGTAAATGCAAATGTGTAAAATATTATGTGTAAAATAGTTGACCAACAGATCCTGGGTCTGTCAGGAGCGCTGCAAAAAACTGCAGCTTTGGCGATCACATGATTGCGTTGTCTGAAATTGCGATTTCATCCCAAAACAACCAATCTTTCAGCTCTAGTAGAAATGCTGCTGTGTGCAAACAGCAAAGACCAGTTTTCTAAAGAAGAACACTGGAATTCAAATGTATGGAAATCAATATCATAATCATAAGAGCAGTTTGCTGTTGTTTCTGTACTTTTATGCTTTTACAGAATGAAAAGCTGTTTGCTCTTGATGCAGTGGTTGATCCAGACTCCACAGGGATACTGAGCTAAAGTGTTTCTGTCAGTCGTGGACAAAAAAGTCTACAGTTAGGATCAAACGTTTAGACAGCAGCAGCCTCACTGATCTCTCCATGGAGTCCAATGAAAGAGCAGGGATCACCTATATGTGAGTGTGTGTGTGTATCTGTGAACTCAAAGGTCTCACAAAAACCACAGCAGTCATTGTCAAACACAGAGATGTTACACACTGAAGGCATTTGACTGCCTTTTCACGAAAATAAAAGAAACCATTGCAACACTCTTTTCCAGTGGGTGTTTACTTAAAGAAACAACTTTGTGCATGACATGACATCTTGAGCCTTCAAAGCCTCAAGAACAGGAACATAAACTAACAGTGTCCCACTTTGAACTGGCAACTAGACCCTAATAAAGACATGAGAACGATATTTAGCACTTAGCATGACAAATGCCCTCTCTCCACTTTTCAGGGTCAGGACTTTGATCCTGTGGTATTTCTGTTTTCTCTTGATTAATCTGAACTCTCCCCTCATCAGGTTTTATGGAGCAGTATCTAAAATGATGTGCTCTAGTTCCAGAGTAGCCATCTTTGTTTCCCTGAGGTGGTTTGAGTGTTTGTGTCTAATTCAGGTCTGTCTCTGCTCCATCAGCTGTTCTCTTAGCTTTGAAGTTTCACACACCAGAATCTTACCTGTCTGTGTTTGTGGCACTATTGTGAAAAGTGGGGCAGCTGCTCAGCCCTTCTTGCTGTGTAGGGATGTAACGGTTACAGATGAAATGATCAACCACAGTAAAATTTCTGACGGTTAGTATTAGCGTTTCCTATTTTAAATACCATTAAAACCAGAACTATCTGTCTGCTCCTCGGCCAAGCAGCCACGGTCCCTCAGACGCAGGTCTGCATGCAATGTTTGCAATGTTTGGCCTCTGAAAGCAAAAGTATGGTGCTTGGTGCCCACTCGGACACTGTACCGGAGATTTTTTACCCTTGAAACGGAAAAAGTCTGAAGTCTGGTCTGACCACTGCAGATCGTTCAAATAAAACTCTGTTAAATGATTTCAGTGTGTGTATAGTTACTTTTTTAACATTTTGAGCACATTGCAACAATACCGCGATAATAATGATAACCATGCTAATTTTGGTCACAATAACCATGATACCATGACTGTGTATATATACTTGATGATCAAAGATTTATTTCAATTTGTGAGGAAAATATTCAAACAAAACCAAACCAAAGGGATTAATCAAGTTCTAATCTAATCTAATCTAATCTAAAACAGATTTTTTCTCTGATCAGATGACATGTCATCTCTTTGGTAAATGGTCAGAAAAAGCAGTATGATGTCACACTGGTAGATCTTATTGGGGGGCTGGGGGAGCAAGAAGGTTTAGATAGCTGCTGGTGCATTAAATACAGGGAAAGGGAAAAGTCCTGATGTTGAGGACTTTAAGTCTTGCTCATAGGAGGAGACATTTCAAACACACCAAAGGTTAAATAAAACACAAAAAATTCAACATGGGCTCTTAATATGCAACGAGAGTCATACTTTTGTCACACATGGATATCATACTGTACTGTAACAGCTGACAGGTTTTCACGTCTTTGCCATCTCTTCTCAACAATGCTGTCTATGAAAGGGAAGCGTAATAACTGTGTGTTATGACAGTATAGTTGCACTGGGACATCCACAGTGTGTATCAAATTTAATTCACACATTTTTCCTTAATCACAGTTACTTTCTTTAACTAAACCAAAGACAGAGGAATATTTCACAGTTTTTCTTGATAAATTACTTCACTGATAAGCTGATCAGTGTTTTTATAGACTTACCATCTAATCAATGGCCTCGTAATGTCAGCACTATTTTTGTGTCTTTTGTGTGTCAAACTGTCAGTCCTCATGCTGTCTCCTCTAAACCACTCAATGTTATTATTGCCTTCACCCCAAAGCCTTTCTGTTGCCACTGGTAACCACAATAAATCACCATTACACCATGGTGCAATGAAAGCAGCAGCCCCTCCTCCCTGCTTTCTCCGTTATTATACTTCACACTTTTTCAACTGTCCTCTCTCTGTGCACCCCCACCCTCCCTCCGTCCTCACCCTTCTCCCTCCTGTCTGGACTCCATAACTTGTGTTTTGGCTGTTAGTATTTGGCACGGTGCCTCCATACCACCAGAGATTGCCACTAAGCTAATCGTGTCAGGCCATGGATTGCCAAACATCAACCACACCCTTGAAACAATCACTTATCCCAAAACGCTGAAACTGCACAACACTGATGGTCAAGGACTGCTGGTCCTGAGGATGTTAACTGTTTTGTACCATCAGTGCACCACTATACATTCAGACTGTGTGCTAGCCTCTCAAGAGTGGGCAAAGTCATGATAAAGCACTTTAGCCTCTGCTAACTGGTAAATATCTATTCTTAAAAAGTCACTCTGAACCGTCCCTACCATCAAAATTAAGGAATTTTCAAGGGCCTGCAGAGGAACTTGGTTTAGTTTTTGTGGGAAGAATTTTTTCTCTATACCAAAATAAAACTCCTAGAGTTAAATTTTCAGATGACTGAGGAACTGTCAGGATTACCTTTGAACACTGCATGTCCC
Source organism: Cetoscarus ocellatus (assembly GCA_037902135.1). Taxonomy (NCBI): domain Eukaryota; kingdom Metazoa; phylum Chordata; class Actinopteri; order Labriformes; family Labridae; genus Cetoscarus; species Cetoscarus ocellatus. The sequence continues at coordinate 135,768 of JBAMNC010000195.1, forward strand.
AGACTGAAAAAGTATACAGTTCACAAGTTTAACAATCACTTACAATTTGATTTAGGCGTTTAGTGCTTTTTTTAATTTTGATTTTGGGTTTTTTTTGTCGATATGATTTCAAAAGAATCATAAGAGCTTATTTTTGATATAAATGTTGAATTTATTATAATAGAAAATTTGGGGGCAGATATATACATTCATAAGGCAAATATGATTGTTGATCATTTTGTATGAGATTTAGTAATTGGATACATATCAATCAGGAAACAGAATAATTGACTTTTGATACCTAATGGAGGAGTGAGATTTAATAAGTTTGTACTCCTCCCACTCCTTTTTGAGCACATAAATTAAATCAACTGGTGTCATTTTCTTTAAAGGTGATCTTTGTTTGCCTACTTTTGTATTATTGTTTGCTACATTTGTATACATGTACATAATATATAAGATTTATTTCTTACATGTTTGGAATAAACTACTAATACTACAACTACTGCAACTACTACTAATAATTAAGAGGAATTTGTTTGCCTCTTACTCTCCCAAGAGCAATGTTATTTAGACAAAGAAATAAAAAAAATGCATGAAACTGTTTGTGTTTTTTAAGATTTTCATTATGACAGTGATATTAAACTTAAGGAAAAAAATCAACATGATAAAAATAACATCTTCAAGTGCTCTTTTAACCTTCATAGCTCATGTTTGTTTTATCTGTTTTATATTACTGGAAAGAAAAGTCTTTTTGACCCCCAAACAACATTCACATTCATTACTAAACACATCATAAAGTAACAGTCACGGTCCGTTTGTTAGGTTTGGTTTTTAAGGTCATCCTGAATATTTCAACAGTGTTTGAAAAATAGATTAAACGTTTTAACCAACATGAATTATGACAAAGTCTGGGTGTGTTTTTCACAGCTGTTTTGATGAGGATAGGGCTGCTCCATCATGGGAAAAATCATAATTACGATTATTTTAACAGATATTGAAAGACATCTTTTATGAAACATTATTACTCACTGATTTTTAAACACGCACCACATGCTTTCAATGAGCCTATTTGCTTTGGCATTATCATTTTGAACATTAACCAACAGGAAATACATGGAAAAATATGAGTAAAAAACACAAATATCACAAAATAATGCAAATATTGGTCATGGAAATAAAGTCCAACATTTCACGTAGCACAGCAATCTTTTAATCGTGATTACTCACTTTTCATAATTGTGGAAAGCAGTCATTTTAATCTTGATTAAGATTTGATAAATTGCTCAGCTCTAGCGGAGGAGGATTTTTCCTGCTGCAGAAGCCAGAGTGTTATGAGTCTACTGTGGAGAAACCAGAGGTTTTCAAAGGCATTGGTAAATAGGCACATCACATAATGCTGATAAGCACTGAGTATATGTCTCCCGATGAATGTTCACTCGTCAATGGTTCAATAAAATGACGCCATGTCACAGGACACACAAAATCTGATAGCCATATTGATGAGCTCTGACGTTACAGATTTCAGGTTTTAAACCATCTTGACCCCCAATTACACCACAGATAAGAAGAGCAGTGCTCCCTCATACTTGAGCCTCTACCCAGAATTTTGTAGAATGATATCCTGGCCAAATTTAGCACATGACGATGGACCAGGTTACTCGCTATAGGAGTTTCCTTATCCCTGCACACTGACTCACAGGCTCAGATGCAGAAAAGCAAAAATAGCGACAAACTGGCTGTAAAGCATGAAA